>JAUZNJ010079924.1:0-24176 GCA_034780135.1 Jordanella pulchra | reverse complement strand
AGTTTTTAATGATGCGTTGGACAGTTCTTAACCCAATTCTAGTAGTTTCTACAATCTCCTTAGATGTTTTCTCTGCTTGATGCATGTCAATGATTTGATCCTTCTTAAACAGACTAACGTCTTTTCCACGACCACAGGAAGTGTCTGTTGCCATGGTTGTTTAAGAAATGAGGAGTTACTCATTGCATCAACTGGGGTTAAATAACTTGTTTCCAGCTGAAAGATAATCACCTATGCAGTATTTATCCAATAGGAGGCTTGAACCTATTTGCTTTGTTAAATCCAGGTGGCGACTTTTATTTTGGCCAGGCAGTGTTTATATTGATATTTGGCCAATTATGTCCTATTTAGTTCAAAATAATGTCTGTTTTATTCGGTTTATACGTTCAATCACTGGTTTGCTAGAAATATTTGTTCTAGGGGCAGATTAGTTCTAGCAGGTTTAGTATTGTAATAAAAAACCAACAGATCCAAACGGCGACATGCATGCAGCTCATGTTCAAATGAACAACCATGTAGAGAACATTTATTTATATCATTGTGTTTGTGCGAAAATAAGAGTTGCACTCATTTATTGACAAAAATCACCGTTGTTCAAAGACAATATAAGTCACTGAAGAGAACAATCAGCATATGATTGGTTCCTCTGTTAGAAAGGAGGAAGAAAAAAAACAAAACATGGAAACGACCATTTATTTGGACTGAAGAAGGGATCATCTACAGGTTGATCAAAGAAGGCCTACAACAAAAAAAAACAACATTATGTCTTAGTTTAGATGAGCAGTTTACCTTTTTGATGAATTAGAAATTTTGTTTTTGCAGTAAATGCAGGAAAACTATAACTTGGCCCTTAAGCAGTTTAAAAAGTTCCTGTTTTATTCCTTTTTTTCTTTTGTCCTTCACTATATTCATTTAGAAAAGGCCCAACTTTTAATTGTCGATAATGGAGCTTTTCTTTTAGCTGCAGATTCATCCTTGTTCATTTTCTTTATTAAAAAAAAGGAACTTAATTCTTTGCATATTTGTATGTGTTCCTATTACTCATAAAACAAACTTCAGTAATTAAATGAAAAATCTGCAAAATGTAAAAAATGTATGATTCTATTAATTAATTCGTAATCAGAATATCTGATAAATGAAAAAGGGTTTGTCACAGATCTAGCAGGGATGCCTCTGGTATTGTTTTTTTTATTTAATCCTGGTGGATCATGGATTAGTCTAAGTACTTAAAGAGTGTGAGCAAACATGTTTGATCCAGATAGGACTGGATGATTTGCCTTTAAAATCTTATCACAATTAGAGCTGGACAGTATTTCAATATCAATATGTATCCCGATGTGGTTTAATTCAATAATGGTGTTATGATTTTTTACACACGTTTTTAATATTTCAATATACATCCAGTCTATAAACAGCATTGGTCGTTGACTGATGCTCCAGGTTTTCCCTTTGTTTTCAAAGCTAATATTTCTTAAATGTTATGTTGGAGGATTTTTGTAAACATTGCAAAATATTCGTCATAAGTTTGTATAGTCATCTGTTGTAGGAATTCTTGGCTGTCTTTCTAAGGCTTTTATTTTCCCTACATCGATATAGAAATTATATTGTCCCGACTGAAATTAAAAAAATGTATCGTGATATAAATTTTGGTCATTTCGTTCAGCCCTAATCCCAATATATTTTGGTGCTGTCATGATAAGAGTAAAGTTGACGATAAAAACACCCTTTATTTATTCTTTGATGTCGTTCTTTGCTGATTATACAGCTGCGTCTGGAGGCCACAGCAATAATAGCTCAAAATTACGACTCTTGAAATATTATACAAATTTAAAATGGGCGTCTTCTGGACACCATCTGCATGTAAAACTCTGGACCATGATCTCGTCTCTATTTCTTTGTGTATTTTACAAAAGCAGACATGCTGCACATGAATGTATTTGAATGAATACCAATGTGTTGTGTTTTGCTGTGCAGGAGTATTGGACACCAAACAACCCCATGCAGAACACCATCATCCTCCTCATTGAGCAGATCGTGGTGGCGTTGGGTGGAGAGTTCAAGCTCTACCTGCCTCAGCTCATCCCACACATGCTGCGCGTCTTCATGCACGATAACAGCACAGGGCGCAGCGTCACCATCAAGGTAAGAGTCCCATCTTTCCCTGGTCTGCAGCAGATCCATTTAACCTCCTACTTTAAGCTTACTCCCTGCCAACAGCTTTGTTTTTATTGGATAAACTGCTGGGACAGACTGAGAGTTTATAGAAATTCACAAAAAATCAGGACTAAAGCCTTAGACTTATTCTTTTTTTATGAATATAAAAGCCTTTGGAATATTAAATAACATAATAACATTCATTTAGTGTTGATTTGTCCTTTTGACTCTTTCAAACTCAGTGTTATTACTAAAGAGCCTTTTGTTTTCTTTCTCCATTATGTGGACTGCAGGAAGCCTTTGTTCTCATTTTATACAATTAACCAAATGTTTAATCAGAAAATATCTCCAGCTTTGCCTTCTGATTAAAAAGTAATGAAACGATGTCATCCTGCTTAGATACGCTTGGTCACTGATAAATAAAAACATCCTGTTAGTTTCCATGTTTCTTTCCTTCACCATCTGGGAATCTGCTGCTTTACGTCGTTTCTTTTTGAACTGCATCTTTTACTCTAGTATTATTTACTACATGTTTGACATCTGCTGCCAGTGTGAATTCTATGAGATACGTGCAATAAAACCTTAATGTTTTGGTAGTTATTACGATAATAAAGCTTTAAATAATGTGTCAGTCTTTATGGGGACATATCTGTCGCTGCAGTCAAAGCCTCACAAACACAAATAATTGTCTAAAAATTGAGCTTATCAATAATATATCCACACATATCTACATTTTTTTCTGCTGCCTTGAAAAATCATCATCCATTAGTTAATCATCAGTGTTTTCCACCCTGGAACCCCTTCCCCCAGCTACCATAAGAAATCTTTCCCATTTACTCTATTTTTGTTCCTTTTATTCTACTTTTAACTAAAATCCAATCCACTCTGGTCAGATACAGTAGCTGATTAAATCAGATCTTTAATTTGCTGCTCATCGTGAGAAAACATGGGGCAACAGTGGAGAGAAACAACTCAGATTCAACAGACGGAAGCTTTCAAAACAACCAGGAAGGTCATTTGTATGCATTAATCAGACCTGAACAGCATTTACCCTGGAATGTAAAAAACAAAAAACAAAAGCTGAGAGAACATAAAGTTACTGAGAGAAATGGGAGCAATTTTTTAATATAACCGTTGCCCCTTTTTTTATTAACCTATTAAATGCCTCACTTTAAATATTAACAGGTAGTCTGTGTCTGAATGCGACTGAGGGGAATACTTAAAGGTTAAATATGTACTCTATCCTAACCCTTGAAAAAATATGGCAGTGATATTTGAGAAGGAATAAAGTTCAGGACCCTGTATTTATTAGCGGTACATGAAAACTGCATGTGCAGACAGCGCAGCGCGGACTCCTGCTCACTATAAATCACACAATTAAAGCACAGCATCTGGATCCTACGTCAGATTTTATTCATTCAATTCATTTTGCTTGTACTGCAAGGACGAGTTTTGTTTTTTTGTTTTTTTTTGCTACACTACCGCTGTTAGTTTCCTGCCAGAGTCCAACCAGCTGCTGTCTTCACCAGGGTGCCGCTTTAGGGTTGCGGTTTCCATCAGTATCCATCGAGAACTTTCAGGTTTCAGCTTTTCACTTATAATATGTCGGTTCAAATACAGCATAAATCTGTAAGTAGCACACTCTTTGGTTTCAGCAGCTCTTGCCAGCAGTTGTCAGGTCTTTCCCTCTGGTGCTAAATCTTGGTTTTCTGCAGAGAGTCATAAGTAGTGTAATCATCTACTTCTCTCTCCTTTGATGCTTTACTGTCTTGGTCCTTATAGTGTTAGAAAACGCAGTCTCTCCAACTTGGTCGTCTGTAATCTGCTAACTTGTGGTTCTGAGGCCTAATCCTCAGAAAAGGATGCAGGGTTCATGATCAGGAATAATATTCCCTTCTCGACTGAATAGCGAGGAGAAGAAAAACATCCTTCCATCATTTTATGACAGTGTTCAGCTGAGCATCCCCCACTCTACCCCACACAGAAATACTCTGACCTCAGCTTCCTGCTGTCTCGCCATGTGAACTTTAGACATGAGTTAGTGGTGGAGTGGTCATGGTACGTGTTTGGATCGTCTGTCCAGAACACCGCGTATCATCCTAGCCTCTTTACCCCCCATCCCCGCAATAAGTCTGCATTCCTCACGCAAAACCATTTTACAGTTAACACGCCCCAGACTACCTTCAGCTTCTACTGTAGTTAGAACTCAGTGAACTCAGTCAATTATTTTATTGCATAAGTGTTTTTCACTAAACTGTGGAGAAATTATTTGTTAGCTTCAAAAAAACTAGAGATTGACTGGTACAGTTTTTATTAATCGATGCCAATTATTTTGACATTATTCTAATCTACTGTCTTGTTTTTTTTAGGGCTGATTCTTGACGTCGATAATTTGATTTTTCTTCTGTTAACCTGATAAAAATGTTATACAAGTCTTAACATAAACAAAAAAAAACACGTATTGTTTTTTTTTGTGTTTGTCAGCTGATGTATCGGTTTATCTCTTGCAAAAACAACTTGCACAGCAGGTTATGGTATCTGCTTTAAAGAGTCTTTTGTTTAAAAAGCAACAATTGTCAAGTCTTGCCATCAGTTTCATTTAAAGTTGGTCTAGAGCAGACTTTGACTAGACCATTTAAACACATGCTTTGATGCAGACCTGAGTGTTGCAGCTCCGTCTGCATGTTTGGGATGGTAGTGGGTAGAGCAGATGTACACTTTAAATCTTATCACGATTATACCTAATGTTAACATGATTTTGATAAAAACGATAAAAAAAAACATTCCTTCTCCGCAGTCGTTGTTAGGTAACTGTATGGCTGTGACTGCTTACCACAGCAACCAAAGCCCCACTATCATAAATAATACCCTTGAAGAATATTTCCTTTTAAGTTTGGCTTCTTCAGGACTCTATTTAAAATTCATACAGTTTGGGGATTGTTGTAATCATCATTAATTTTGATTTATTGTTTAGAGGATGAATCAAAATTCTAATCATGACCAGGAGTTTCTCACAGTAATGTTAAAGATGCAATAAATGCTAGTTGTGTGGCTGGAAGGGAAACCTCCAGCCCCGTCCAGCTCTGCATTTTAATTCCTCTCTCTTCCATCGACTCGGAACCACTTTTTTCTGCATGATGCTGCCATCACCGTGTTTTATTGTGGGGATGGTCTGTTTGTGATCGGTTCATTATTTGTTCCTTTTAAAACATTTTGATTTTCCTTCTTTTTAACAATCGTGTTCTTCTTTTTTGTAAGGCTATGACTAATAACCCAAATAAAAAACTGTTAGCTTTGCGGTTGCAACATACGGAAAAGTTGTTTTATTTTAGATAAAAACCTAAAACCAAACAATGTCATTAAAAGTCATCATGTTAATGTTTTGTGTATTTCTCTCCCAGCTGCTGAATGCCATCCAGCTATTTGGGGCGAACCTGGATGACTACCTCCACTTGTTGCTGCCTCCAATTGTGAAGCTCTTTGATGCCTCGGATGTGCCGCTCCAAGCTCGCAAGTCAGTACCACACATGATGGTTGGCTTGGCTTTCACTGATTTATTGCAAACATTAGAACCTCAGTTACACCGTAGGAGTTCAGTGGTTAAAGTTTACCTTGCTGTACATGAAGACCACAAAAACAACAACTGAAATCAGATCGACCACTCGAACAGGAATCTTAGTTATGTTGGAAAAAAGGAAGTATAAAAACAGAAGTACAGAACTTTTAAAATCCTTACAATGGTGTTTTAAAAAAATATATATTTTCTGGTGAATAATAAATTTGAAGTGAAAGAGAAAATAATGCAAAGCTCTGAAGAGTTAAATGAGGTCCTCAGAAGGACGATCGTAGCAGAATGTAAAATGTGTTGGGTTTTTTTTCCTCTGATGAGATAAAAAAAATCCTTATCCAATCAAAAAATGACTCCCTAGGTTGACCCTTGATGGGATGGATTCAAAGAAGAAACTTTTCCTCTCTAAGAAACACAAGATGGAGACAGAAGAGTCTAATATGAAATTATTTAGACGGATCAGATTAACTGGTCAATTAATCACAGCTTTCCAGGGAAACAAGGTCCTTCTACACAGAGGTGGAGGCGTCATGGTTTGCAGAAGCTATGCTTTGTTAAAGCAGGACATCAGAGCTCCGTCCTGAAGCCCACTATGCTGCAACATTTAGACTCTGTTTCCATCCATCTGAATCAGAAGGTTAACTCCCTTGAAATCTTGCTAACAAGCTAAAGAAGTGTTTGTTTTTTTGTTTTCTGAGAGCAGATGTAAAGGACGTAAAACACTGGATGTTGGTCACATCTGAATGTTTTCAGATGTTTCTCGGTTATTTAGCTAAGGATTACTTAGCGGACGTGTTTTCTGTTTTCCGCTCTGGTTCAGGGTCGCCTTGGAAACACTCGACCGGCTGACGGAGTCCTTGGACTTCACAGACTACGCCTCACGCATCATCCACCCCATCGTTCGGACGCTCGACAGCACGCCTGAGCTGCGTTCCACGGCTATGGACACGCTGTCCTCGCTGGTGTTCCAGCTGGGAAAGAAGGTAGCCACATTAGTCCCACAGCTATAACTGGGGGACCTTCCTGGCTCATACCTACACTCAGTCTATATTGCTTCCTGCCAGACTGCTTATGTCACAGACGGCTTCCCAGCCGGGGGGGGGGGAATGTTTATGGGAGTGGGTGAGGTCACATTTAGCCTTCCGAGCCTTTTAGCTCTTATCCACACACGCCTGTATTGTGTTGAGCTGCCAGCCCTGCGTTCAGCTAAGTATGACAGCCAACACGCAGGGGAAGCCTTTGATCTCAGGTTAAATGCCTGTTGCTCATTTATTTTGTGGCCAAGGCAAAGATTGGCTGCAGACTGAACCACATAAGATGAGTTTTGTTTACTCTTTCTTGTTTCCAGTACCAGATTTTCATCCCCATGGTGAACAAAGTAATGCTGAAGCACAGGATCAATCACCAGCGCTACGACATTCTGATATGTCGCATCGTGAAAGTAAGTGACTCCAGCATCTTCACAGAGTCTCCTGTCTCATCTGGTTTGGATGTTTCTCTTCCCTGTGACACTATGGCTAAAAAATGGATGACATTATCATAAAATAAACATGCTAGGTGTTTATCAGCAGCCCCGGTGGGAGGAAATGTCCTTCTACTTTCATTCATGAAACATGTTGCAAAGCTTTGATCAGCTGTTTGAATGCGTGTGGTCTGTTTGTGTGTGGCCTGCGTCGCTCATGCCTGCGTGTGTTTGTCGTTATGACAGGGCTACACTCTGGCGGAGGAGGAAGAGGACCCTTTAATCTTCCAGCACAGACAGATTCGGGGCAATCAAGGTGACGCTCTGGTCAGTGGTCCGGTGGAGCCGGGTCCGATGAAGAAGCTCCATGTTAGCACTACTGCACTCCAGAAGGTAGGACGGCACAGCTTCCCTCCCCAGAAACAATGCAACCCTATTTAGTCTTCTGTGGTGAAAGATTGCACATACAAGCGCTGTGTTTGCTTGCTGGAGTCTTTGCGGGTGTTGATTTTGCACCCAGTAAACAGCTCTGCATACAAGCCCACAGTTTATTTCAGCTCAAGAGGTACGAATCAACAAATCAGCGATGAATCAAAATGAAAACCTCATCAGAAATGAGCAGCTGAAGCCGATGGCTCACAGGCGCTGACTTTTAGAGCACACAGGGTCATGGGGATGGATCTGAATGTGAGGCTAATGGTTTCAATATTCTCTGAGCTGGAAAATCTGATGCTCCCATACAGTTCCCAGTGCTTTCTGAAATCCACAATTTTGCTTTTTTACAGGCCTGGGGTGCCGCTAGGAAGGTGTCCAAAGATGACTGGCTGGAGTGGCTGAGGCGTCTGAGCGTGGTCCTGCTCAAAGAGTCCTCCTCCCCGGCCCTGCGATCATGCTGGTCTTTGGCTCAAACGTATATCCCCCTTGCCAGGTAGACATTGACGTGTCTACTTTTTAACCTCCACTTCATAGTCGTCTGTTCTTTTTTTCATGTCTTGATTTTTTTTATTTTTTATCTTTTAACAACTGTGATAAACCACAACAGCTGAATGCTTTAACATAGATCTTTTTAAGGAGAGGTCATAAGGAAACTTGAACCCCAGGTGTAAAGTGTAATTTATACAGGATCCTATCAATATACACTGTTACTGATTCCTTTTTCGGTAGAATAGTCAGATTTTTATGTTTACTCACAAATCGTCCATCTTTCTTTTCTGCCATGTCTATGCTTCAGAGATCTGTTCAACGCGGCCTTCCTGTCCTGTTGGTCTGAGCTGAGTGAAGATCAGCAGGATGAGCTCATCCGCAGCATCGAGTTGGCTCTCACATCCCAAGATATCGCTGAGGTCACACAGACGCTGCTGAACCTTGCAGAGTTCATGGAGCACAGTGATAAGGTGAAGAACAAACTTCAGGGAATGCAGCTTAAAAATGATTTCTAATCATATTTCAATCAAGCTAATTGAACTTTAGGCATGTAGTGGTCATCAATTTAGGCCCACGACCCATCTAATATTAAAATTAATAAGGTATGTTTTTTAATTTGTTTAAATGAGTTTAGGAACGTTCCAGTCAGGATGTTCTGTCCTGATAACAGCTCAAGTTAGGAAGGAATAAACTCAAAGGGTTGTATGACATCGTCGAGCACAGCTGTAATAAAAAGAAACAGAGGCTGCAGATTAGCACTGACCACAGAGCAGTGATGGAGGAAGGGATTTAATGAAAGTGTTGTTATGCAGGTAAGTTGTTCTTACGTTAATTGTAACGTTTATAGTGATGTAGCTTCCAGCTTTGTTTATAATAGGAACATCTGGAAAGATGCCGACAGCAGAAACAACGGATCAGTCTTGTGAGGTAGAAGTTTGCTACGTCAGAGCTGATTCGTAAAAAATGTTCCATCTTTTTTTTGCGTATAAACCTTTTTTCAAAAAAACCAAAAACCAACTCAAGCAAATGTAAAAAACATTTGATTTATTTACTCACCATTAAAAACAAAAGCAGTAAAACACACATCCCTACAAATGCAATAGTTTATATTAACTTTGGACAAGATGTTAGTGCTTTTCAAACCTTTTTTTCTTGTTTGCCAAACGCTGATCTAATATGTCAACAAACTGGCCATTGTGTCCATGTGTTTTGCGAACGCTGCACATCTGTATGGACAGTGATTTCATTTAGGCCTTGCAACACATAGCGGTGCACTTCTCTGTTGCTTTGGACACATCTCCACAAGGTCTGTAACAATACATGCAGCTCATGAAGCCATATGATTTATGTTATTGGGTTCAGGATGAAAAGATTTCAGCGATTTATTTTCAGGTAAAGAATCCCAGTTGTTTCTTTGCCACATAAATAAAGTTCACATAGTTTTTTATTTATGGGACCATTGTACAATATTCCAGCTCAGTTCTATGAATCCATATATCCACGTTCTTCTGCTTGGTCTTAATGATACTAAAACGGTGTGGAAAAAAACGCACAGAATTTTTTTCCTCACATTTTTAGTCCTTCTGACCATTTAAAGCACTTTAGAGCCATTTTCCCTTCCCATAAATCAAAGCGATCACACTCAGCATTTATTGATCAACAACAGTTATCACCACCTGAGTTCAGTCTGGGACCTCGATGGGCTTTTATCCAGACCTCAAGCTGCTTTATGAAATCAGAATAGAACATGTTTATATTTCTGCCTGTTGACGAATCATAATTTAATAATCAATGTGAAACTGCAATTACTTAACATTGTCTTATTGACCTTTCAAAGCACCTTTTACAACACTGGTCTTATTCATTTGATCACAGGCAGCACTTTAGCACTTGTTAGTTCACTGCAATCGAACTCATAGCCGCTTCAAAGTCCTTTGACACAGAGGACTTTGTGTTTGATCTGAATTACTCGTGTCCACAAATGCAACAGGCATAGTGTGGCTTAAAAAAAATATTCATACCTTTTGATCTGGTCCACATTTTTTGTTTTGCAAATACAAAGTGGTAGAGGTAGAAAAACTGTATATGTAAATGATTTCTTTTTTTCTTCTTTTTAATGAGCAAATGAAAAAGTCATTGCACCAAAGTATTCAGCCCCCCTGAGCCAATACTCTTCCGCTGCAATTGAAGCTCCAGGTCTTTCAGGAAATAACTCTACCAGCTTTGCACATCTAGTGACTGAAAATATTACACATCCTTCTTTGCAAAAAGCTCAAACTCAGTCAGATTAGAAGGAGAGTGATTGTCATCTGAAGTTTTTAGGCCTTTCAACAGAATTTCTGTCAGGTTTAGGTCTGGACTTTGGGCTTTTTATAACTCCTTCCATTGTAGCGCTGGCTCCCTTGTACAAAGTCTGTTGCAGACTCCAACAGATTATCTTCCTAGATTGCTCCCTCTTCCATTCTGCTCTGACCATCTTTCCTGTCCCTGCTGAAGAGACAAACCCAATTGTGTTATCCTCCTTGGCCAAAGCACTTTCCTCCATGTTTGCTGTGTCTCCAACATGGTATTAACTGGACTTCTATAGTTTTCTTTTAACGATGGCTTTCCTCTCACCACTTTTCCATAAACACCACATTTCAGTCTGACTAATAGTTGTGCTGTGGACAGATTCTCCCCTCTGAGCTGTGGATATCTGCGGATATCCAAAGTCGCCATCCGTCTCCTGGTAACAATTCTGCTGTTTCCTGTAAGTTTAAGTGTACAGCTGTGCCATACTCTTCCCCTTTCTGGATGGTTGTTTCCCCAATCTTCTCCCAGACAACCGGTGAGGCCGTCACAGACTAGTCATTCGCAATCATCAGGCAACTTCTGAAAAAAGGGAGGCGTTTTTAGCACTTCAGCCCACCCAAAGGTTTTGGTTTATTCGTAAAATCTTTTGAATCATCGTATTTAAACTGTCTACCGCGTTCTTTTAAGTTTTGTTGTTTTTTTGCATTGTTTTCGTGTGTGATTTTAATTGGGCAACATTTGGAAAAGATCACAGGTTTTGACAACTTTAGCAAGCCTATGACTATACATCACCTCAGTTTGACTTCACACTGATCAGCTTTCTAACAGTAAAAATGATTTGTACCCCTAATGCTTCTTCAGTAAAGGAGCCAATCTGTGCAGTCAGATCTTCAACAAAGGTTGAAGTTGTTTTATCTTCCACATTACTTATGAGCTCCGATTAGTTCACTGGAAAAAGTCTCTGCAACAATTGGTCGACATGTCAGAGCTGACGACAGATCAGATGAACCGAGCAGTCCAGCAGTGATGCCGTCACTTTAGGAGCTCAGACTTTCATGGTTTGGCTGTTACCACATGTCAAAAGGGACCCCTGCTACCCAGTGAAAATAAGAACCTTAGTTGCTAATTGCCACATTGAGGTTAAATTAAAAATGACTTATGTATTTTAACCCTGTTGTGTTTTCATTTAGGAAAAAGAAAGCTTTGGTTATTTTATGCAGCTCCGTTTCCTTTTCCAGGGCCCTCTGCCTCTCAGAGACGATAATGGCATCGTTTTGCTCGGAGAGAGAGCTGCCAAATGTCGTGCCTATGCCAAGGCGCTGCACTACAAAGAGCTGGAGTTTCAGAAAGGTCCCTCTCCTCTCATATTGGAGTCTCTGATCAGGTAAGAGGGATGAATATCTCATGAATTATGATGCTATAACACATCATAGCCTTTATAAAATTGTAACTGATTCAGATTATTTGAATTATCATCTAAGACTGAAGATGACAAGCACTAATTTTTGTTTATATCTCCACCTAACGTTTTTGCTTGTAGCTTTCAGCTGAATAAGTCGGGTGGATTAAAACTAATCAGAGGTGCACAGAATCCTCTGACAGTTTGTTGCTTGAAATTAAGGTTTCCTCTAATAAACTGGCAAAGAAATGATAATTTACTTCTCATATCATCCTGCTCTACAAGCTTTTGATACCTTCTGTCATCTTTTCCATGCTGTTTTCTTTCCTTTTTTTTCTACTTTTTGTACTGTTGGCATGGCAGGAAAAAAATCTGTTTTCCAGCCTTCTAATTGGACGCTTGCCTCCTTTTCATCTATGAGTGTCTGGACTTGTGTTTCTTTGGGGCCTGTTTTCGATTTCTTGGGAGCTGTGATGATGATGAATGATGGGAGCCGGTACTCTGGTGTTATCCCCATCTGGTTCTCACCTCTCTAGGATTTCCCATAAAAGATTCTGCCTGGGCTTTGCAAAAGCACAATGAAAGCCTTACTTTTACTGAGACCAGGCATTGCTGGCAGAAATACTTTCATTTCTGTTGCAGTTGTTTTTTAATGTTTTTATTTTTATTTTTTTTAACAGAGAGGTTTTATGATGGTTTTGAAGGAACTGTATAGTTTAAGTTTTGGATCTTAAAACCTAATATAAACTAAATGATAACTTATTAGGAACTCTTTATTAACTATAGGTGAATCATTCGTCAAAGTTTGATGGTTTAGTGGTCCATGAAACATTTTAGCTGATATTTCCTACCCTTCTTTTTGGTGTTGTCACTGTGTGAGAGATAAAAGTTGTCAAAACAGGGGTTGTTTAGTATTTGGAAATAAGGATAAAGTGCATGGGGCCAAATGTGCCAATGCAAAGCAGATCTTTAAAGAAGATGCAAGGTGATCGGACCGTGCAAATGTAACAGCGGAGTTACATTTATCATGTGCAAACATGTGCAAAAAGCTTTTAAGATCTGAATTGTGGCTGCAGCCACATTTTTTTGGTACTTGTTAAAGTAGGTTTTAAAGTCTCATGCAAACTCAAACGACTTCTGTGCTCAATGTGGCAAACAAAAGAGGCATTGGTAGAGAGAGATCATGTGCACATATAAACATATTTGAAGTGTCAGAAATAACAATAGCAGAATAATTTATTCATTGATTTATTATGGGCCATCTTGTTTTGCAGTATATCAGGTCAATGGACTGTTGAGAGAAGTTGGTGGAGCTCAGTCCATCTGACTGGAGCATAATCTGATCTGACTGTGGCTCTCATGTTTCTGTCTTCTGTTTTATGCTATTTTGTTGCTTTATTTGTTACTTTAACTTCCGTTATCATTTAATTTTCTTTTGTTTATAGCACTTTAAGATAGGCTAGCTATGTGAAGTGCACTATAAGTAATATTTCAATATTATGATTGTCATCATTAACTTCTACTCGATGGCTGAGAACTTCATCTTTCTTTTATGTCCACTATCAAACGGCCTGTATCTGATGCAATCTGCTCATTTTGATGACGTTTTACAAGTTCTAACGGTTGCGCAGCCATTTATAAATCACTGGTAACACGCCCACTTATTGCACTTAACAAAACAAATTGATGCACATTCAGAGTTTTGCATAGTTTTTTTTGGAAACATTTCATCCCGTTACAGTTTCCATGTTTAGGATCTGTAATGGGGTGAAAATGTTTCCAATTCTCAACACGCTTTATGAAAGACAAGATTTAAAAGCTCATAAAGTTAAAAAAAGGTCAAATTTGCTTTGCTAAGCCTTCTTGTTACCTGCTAAATGTCTCACTCTCTCTCTCACTCTGCTGCAGCCTAATTAACTGCAGACATATCTTGACATGACTTTGAACGCAGCTCTTTTGTATACACCTCTGTGCTTTCCCTGACTTTCATTTGTAAACACGTAATTTAAACTTAAACAAGCTAATTTCGAGTCTTCTTCGCTCGGTAACGGCTTCCATTCTCCTTCCACCCTATAGTTCATAGATATGACGCCTTGTCTGATCGGAAAGAGAACATTTTGTTATTTAAAAGTTTTCGATTGGACAGTTAAAAGTCAATGGTTGATTAAGTTGATAACTGGATACCTGATTTTAACCATGTCCTGCTGTATTGGCATCATTCTGCCATCAAACCTAGAAAATGGGTAAGAAAAAAACTGGAACTTGCTGCTGTTGTTTAATCAACAGGTTCCTCTGATTGCATAGATTTTATTTTCCTCCAGAAGCCTCTAATTCGTATTCTAATACCATTAATAATATCCCCATTAGTCGACCTCATTTACACCTAAACTTCACCAAACTCAAGTAGCTCTACCCAAATATTCCTGGTCATAGCCCCCGTCATGCTAATAAAGTTTACCACTAGAGTAACTTTACTGTGGCTCAAAGGCAGATTATGATTTGTGGTTTAAAAACTCTTAAAACGAAGTCAAATTGGTGCCTATCAGAAGATGTCGTACAGTTATAGTGTCCTCGTGTTAATTTCTCCCTTCTTGATGAAATTTTTAATTAGGGTTTCACTGAATGTGTAGCGTCGTGAAAAACTGTTAAACCTGATTTCTGGTCTTTTAAAGGGACCACTGGCTTTTTGGCAGGTTTTTACCCCCCTTTAAAAGATTCCTCCTTGGTTATAAACGTATTAAGATGGTGTTTAGCTTTTCAAGTTGGAAACCTTGGGTGTATTTAACTAGATGGGAGAGTGTGTGTGGTCTGTTTCCACTCTTTGGATCAACTGTCCCTGGACCTTTGGCTGTGATGGCAGCATCTCACCCTGGCACGGATGAAATGACACGAGAGCTCAAGTTTCTACCACGTTTATATTTGCATCTCTGTAAAATACATTACATGTAAATGCATGTTTTTTTTTGTTTTTTTTTAAGACTGCGTTTCATTCTTCTTTTAAAAAATATCTTTTATTTTTTCATCACATTAAACATCATTACAAATCTGTACACATTTTACAACATCACACATTTCCATCAGGAACATTTAGCAAAGACAAAAACATATAAAAAAGGGCTTTTCCTGGTCGGTCGTAAGCCCATCAGCTATTAACAACACTGATATTTAAATCTTTAAATATGTCCTACTGTTCGCTGTTGCCTCCACTGCGACCAGAATAAACTAAAGAACAACCTAGTGCTTTCAAGGAAATGAGAAAAATGATTAAAGTCCAGTAGCCCATATAGGACAGTGGTTTGGAATAGCATAGTAAAAAAAGCAGAACTGTTACTAATAAATGTAAAAAAAAAATGCCTACAATTTACAATCACACGCAACATTGACACATTCTTCTTAAACGGACCATCACAAACGGTCATTTCACTGGTTTTGCCCTCAGGTTGGTCCTACAGGTTTTACAGAGATCTGTGATCTTTATCCAGCCGAGGCGCTCAGGGTTGGAAACCAACGGGCCGGACCTTCATCTCCACCCTCTTTAGAGAATAGTTGGGGCCGTGCCAGGCGTACCAAGTGATTCCCTCTGTGTTCCGCGTGTGTGCGCCGTAGCGGTGGAAAAGGCCGTTCAGATTGGAGTCAGTGCAGCAGTTGTACCAGTAACCACCTGAGAGGGAGAAAAAGGAGACCAAAATAAGTTGTTAGGAGGGATTTATCTATGTTTTATGATCTGCTTATTTCAGCTACTTTAACTCTGATAGATCACCTTTACGCAGGTCGGCACAGTTGTCAACGCATTTATCGTTGTCCCTGTTCATGGTGCTGAAGTTGGTGTTGTTGTGGTAGCGTAAGGAGTCGCCAGCGTTCCCGCTGTAGTTGGCAATGAAGAGCTTGTAGCTGTTGAGTTCGTTGCCGACGGTGAAAAAGCCGTACTCGGCGTATCGTGTCTCTCCCTCCCAGTCCTACATAGTAAAAGCCACAAAGAGAGGAATGGTTGTAAAAATAAGAACTTTTTGGCTCTCTGTTCTCTGCCATTAGTCAGATTTATAACTTATTTTCATGCTCAGTGCAAATAGACTAAACATGGTTCTGCCTGTATGTACGCCTGCTTATTTTTGGCTATGAAACAGTGCTCGGTGTAACACACACCTCCAGCTCGATGCGGAGAGTGCTGGGCTGTCTCGTTAGGCGATAGATGTGATCGTTGCCCAGCCAGAAGTCTCCCCGGATGGATCCAAATCCGTTCTTGTACTGCTTCCAGTCACGGTTGAAGGAGGTCAGGCCAATTTTGCGTCGTTGAATCAGAGTCCAGCCCCCTCCGTTTGTCACCATATCACAGTAGACCTGCGACAAAAAAAACAAGAAAAAGTTTTTGTCCTGCACCGTACCTGAATGCTGAGAGGACAGGAAACCGTCTGACTTACGCTGAGCTCAGGTGCTCCCAGAAACTCGTCTTTAGGCAGCTTGTACTCGCCAGAGATCCGGTAGCTTTTTCCATAAAGCGACGCACAGTCATATATGGCATCTGGAAAAGAAGAACACAGAGTTATATTGAAAACATGCACGGTTTCATGAGCAGATTTTGGAAGCAGGTCTCCTATATAAAGGCAGCTTTATGTGTATGTGAGTGACTTTACAGACGTAATAATGGATTTTTAGCTCTGAAGAGAAGAAAAAAAACACAGAAATCATTGTTAGATTATTTTATTGTTCCCTCTTTTCATGGTATGGTTATGTAATTAAAAGGTAACATGGATCTGGAGAACCTCTTATATCTTCTAATCTGTGCATCCCTTCCTGTCCTGCTTCATTGACTGACTGGAGCTTTAAAAAGACCTCTTTGTTCTCTTCTCCTGAATCATTCATTAGACCACACAGCTAAGGTTCTGTGAAAACAGAAGGCGTAATGTTTGGTTAATCGCTGTTGTGATTAGTTCAGTTGAAACTGGGGGGAATAAGGCTGGGTTGGAGATATGAATCCACAGCCTGGCAGACGGGACTCTGTAGCTCCAAATTGATGCTTTTTACAGCTGTTGTGCAGCTCAGCGGGTGCACTGTAATCAGCCTCAATACTGAGTTACAGCAGCTCACTGGGGCCCAAAAGCATGTCTGATTATAGTACTTTGCAGCTGAACTGAATATATGATGGAGAATTCACAACTACTCACATTCCAACAGAAAGAAAAATTGTAAAAATGTGAGTTTACTTTTAAATAAATCTAAACTAAGAGTTTTGGTTTTGTCAGTATTTCCTTTATCTAGTGTTTGTTGATTTTAAATACGTCAAACTATTTCATTTTTTTTCACATTTGTGGAAATAATCTCCTAATTTCTAATTGTATTCAAAACTACTACCTTTTATAAAAGCCTCTGCAGCAGCTTAAAGTAAAAAACAAAACAAAAAACTTTGCAATCCAGTCATCACCTACAACGTTCCTCTGCTCACCTGAAGAGGTCTGGGGTGCAGACTGCAGGGTTTGCAGCTGCATGATCTCCACGCGGTTGTTCATCTCGGAGTACTTGCTCTCTGCCTCGTTCACCCGGCCTTCCAGCTGCTGGTCCTGCTTGTCCAGCTCCAGGATTTGCCTAAACATGTTCTTCATGTCTGTCTTCTGCTTCTGACTCAGCTCCTCCAGCATGCTGGTCAGATTGGCCACCTGCACCTTCAGAGAGCGCACTTCGTCGCAGCATTGACCCTTGGGAGGCTTTGAAGTAGCAAGTCTCTTCTTTGGGTTCTGAGCCCCCGTCTCTAACAGCAGCAGAGCAACACCTAAAGCTACGATGCTAAAGGAGATTTTAGGCATGGTTAGGTATCAAATACTAGATTCAGCTCTTTTAAAAATGTTTGTGTTAAAGATCTAGAGCTCCTCTTTTTAAATAAAAGAAGTATCTAGGTATCAAAGGTTTAGCAAACAGAAGCGTTGGATCAGAGTTCTCCTGTTGACCAGATGCTCACTCCGACTCTGCCCTGTTTCCTCAGTGAAGTCCTCCTCTGCATCAGCATCTTAAATATTCTACCCATGGGTCCTCCCCCCTCTTTACTGGTGTGTGCACCAGTCCTCATGCTGACCCTCTCCAACCATGTGGGCGGAGGACATTTTTCAGCCCCGTCTCCCCTTCCTTGGTCGACGTCGCCCCCACCTTCCCCCAACTTTCACTCATACTGTACGGGAAATGCCCACAATCTCTTTGTTCAGTGCGGGAGCCTTCTGGGTAGTAATGATTATTTAGTTGTGTTGCTGGGGTGCTTTACAATAGGCTACTGTCTGAACTTGCATTTCTTTTATTCTGAGAATGCAAACGCTTTGAAACACTTGACTGTATGGAGAGTTATCAAAAGAAACGCAGACTTGGCTTATAGTCGGTGAATGGCTGGGTTTGTAAAGAGGAGCAGCTGTAGGTAATTTCCCTGTCTGTTGTCACACTTAACTTATCACCTTAATGACAGATTTGACTTTATCCTGAGGGCTAACCATTTTTCCTGTAAATGTAGTTCTCACTGGCTAAAAGAAAATGTGCAAAGTCACTAAGTACTCTTTTAATTGTTGCTTTTGGATTCAGTGAAGGCCTGCATCCAGGAAGATGCTGGTGTCGATATTTTTTCTATGAGACCAGAAGGAAATAATTATATTTGATTTGATTAAAAAGTCTGTAAAGATGGGTTAATAAAGTTGGCACTTTTCATTTGACCATTAATTCTATAGCTTTATGAAACTTAGAGAATCCATCTCTGCTTGGAAAAACTAATGAAATGTTCTGAATTCTGACTTAAATCTTTTAGAGAAACTCTGTTTAGAATATTTAATAAATAACAAAATGAATAACTTAAACATTTTTTTTTACATATCCAGAAACCTGAGCAGGAACCTTTGTCTTCGCTGTTTCTTGTCCACCTGTAAATCCGACACACAAGCAGCATCACAAGCGTTGGTCCTCTGGGGGTATTCAAGCTTAAAAACCATCTCAGTTGGCGTGGCGTTGGTGTAGTTGTTAAAGGTGCGACAATGTATGGACGCCTCTGTCCTGGTCACGGGCGTCGCTGGTTCGAATCCCAGCCAATTGACCTTTGCTGTCTTCCCCTCTTTCTACACCCCCTTCCTGTCTGCCTACTTTCAAAAATAACGCAAAATAAAGGCAAATAGAGCCTAAAAAAACAAACATCTTGGTGCAATTTATGTTGTAGCAGCACCTACCGTTGCAACGCTAACGTCAGCATCCATAGTCGTGGTAGAGATTCTCCAGTCAGCCCACATCAGAGCAGATGACGAGCTTTAAACAAAACTCCCTGTAAAAGTGGATTGTTTAAGTAACTGGCTTAATAATTGGCATTAATTGAACTAAACTTTACATGTTGAACAGCAACTGTTAAGTTTAATTTTTGTTTACAGCTAATCTTAAACATCTTAAAGGCCTTTTGTACGCCTTGTTGCTCCATATTGTTTAACAAATACAGTAAAAGAAATTGTGCTATAGTCAACGTTCATGTTCACGCCACTATAGAAGTTTTTTTTTTTTTGTTTTTTTTTTAAAGAAGTGTCATAAAGAAAATCAAGGTTTTCCCAAAAAACTCAGTAATTTTAACTTTCAATTAATCTGATGGGAAAACAACTGTAAATAACTGTTTTTTATGTCGTTACTCAAATTATTCATACACTTGTGTTATTAAAGTGGTTAATGAATAAAGTAGTGTTGTATTGAACTTTTTCCTATGTAATATGCTATAAAATAAAAACACATTTGTAAATCAGGCCACATTATCAGGTTCTACTTGTTTAAATAGTTTTATGTCTAAAACACTATTTACAGCCTAGTCTAACATTTATGGAACATCCATTTATTTGTAGTTACATTTTGCATTAATATTCATGTACAAACAACAATTACCTGCAGGGATTGGGCACTAGTACACCTTCACTGAAGCTTTGAATAAACATGCTTTATGCAGGGATCTGCAGCAGGATAACAGCTGTGTTCGTAGAGAAATGGGAAGCCTTGATTCAGTATAGCTTTCACTGTTGGAAGTTGAAGTTACGTTTTCTAACGTCTGTGTTTGATTCGAATACAACTCATTCATCTAACCTTGTTCTTCACTGGTGGGTTAAACCTCCTTATGCAATCCACAGCTAACCTAGTCTGTTTGCTAGGCCCAATAAGCAAGATTATTAAATTACTGCCTCTGGTTTTTTTACCTTTAAAAATTTCCATCATGCCTTTTAATGAGTGGAGTGGAAAAGGACGTCTATCTGTAAGAACAGAAAGTACATCTTAACCCCATTTTATTTAAATAAACTTTTATTTTTGTTGTGTGTGTTTTACTGTTTAGGTGCATGTTAATATGAAGCTGTTAGCCACAGGGCGTCAGATGTGGTTTATAAAAATAAATTCTCAAAAACTAAACTCCCAAAAGAATAAAGGGGAAAATATAATATTTCTTAGCATGACAGAGACATGTGGTTGTGCCAAGCTGTCATTTGTTGCCTAAATGTTTCAGGGGTTTAAAATAAGCAGAAACTCCGTGTTACATTGCTTTGTTTGTGTCCATCCCTTGCTAACACATTTACAGAAACAAACAAAGAAGATCAAACATCCATCATACAACCCCTCAGTATCCTGGAAACTAGTTTGAGAACACAAAATAAAACCTTCTTAGCTTCTTAAGGGTTACATAATGAGCTCTCTTCCATTGTGTGGATGTGTCACAGAGTTGGCAGTAAATATTTGGATCAGTCCACTCGTTTTTTCCAAGACTCCGTGTTCCTGAATGTTACCGTACCCCTTTTATTTATTTATTTTTTCAGAATGGGTCAGTGCTTTGTAATTTCCTCTTTATTCCACATAGTATTTTTTTTTTGACATTTTTTTAGCCCTAATAAAAACTTGACAAGTGCATTTAGCTCAATGTTTTCCTGGAAAGACGATGTTAATGGCTGATTAGATAGTAAGCCTTAGTGGTTAAAAAATAATTTTCTAAGTACTTATTTTTCTCTCTTGTTTAAAATAATAATAAAATAATAAAGTGCTTTGTTTCCAACACAGAACCTCTGACATGGCAGCCAATGTTCATAATGTAGTTTATTAATAATGACAACATAAAAAAGAACCTCTGGAGTGCGACCAAAAGGTGCAGAATAAAACTTCTTTTAAAACGACTCTTGGTTTCTCCCTCTAGTTTTGTTTAATTAGCAGGGTTTCAATTCTTCTATATAAGACTACATTTCTAATAGAGACCAAAACATGCCAGTGTTTCCCATAGATAAAGAATTGACTTGTGGTGGTGGTCAATGCAAAGTTTCTTCTTCATGGCACAGCGTGGCATACGGCTTGATGAGCAGGTTTTGAATAAGCTAGTCAAAGGATTAATATCAACATAACTTATATAATAATGTAGTTATTTACCTTTTAAACGAACGTTTTTCAAATAAAATTATGTTCACACAAATATGACAGTTTTTGTCTAAAACACTGAAGTTTGTTGTTTGCTGTAAGTAACCTAGTTTAAATCATAGAGTGTAGATATTTACACTGCATATTGTGAGATCATTATTTTACACCCTCTGCTACAGAAATAGAAACTCGTCTTGCCTCATAAAACACTGGTAAGTGAGAGTGAAAAAGTGAAGCCTTTATGATGCCAGACTTTGCTCATAGCGTTGTCCGTTTCACAGATGAGGTTTAACAGTAAATCGTCCGATTTAGACAGCTGAGTTTTTTGATGCATGAAAATCGTAGGACCCCAGCAGCTAGCTACTTTATCGCCAGTTACCCAAAATTGTGGTTCTGATCCCAGAGCTGATGCTGCGTGAGGCAGAGAGCAGAAGTTTAGAAAGATTACATCTTTTTTTTTTGTATTTTATCTACCTGGGCGGATCGCCTAAGTAGATCATATGTATGAGAAACACGTCTCGCTAAATCATGACGGATGCTCTAAAAAAATAAACTTTATTGATGTGGTTTCTTAGACAAAACTAACTGTAGTGGTTAACGTAGTCGACCATTGTTTCCAGTAATCTGGAGAAGTCTATACATGGACTTTACAGTTTGAATGTTGAATGAAAACCCAGCGTTTAGCACAAATAACCAGAAATTTTACTTCACTCACCCAGTTTTTTTTGTTAACTGAAATATTTTGCTAAACAGTAAAACAAGTCAAATCCTTTACAAAGACTAACAATAACGATGATGGCCACCCAGTCTGTGTCACGTCTCCTTCAGTTGAAGACTGATAATTCCTTAAACCTGTTGTTAGACTGATCCTGTTAGCTTCAATGCTGTCCAAACTGAACACTACAGTACAAATTCAAAAACTAACAACTATCTTCTCCATCCCACAATGTAAACCAATAGTTTATCAAAACAACTCTTTGAGACACAATCTTAACAGAAAGGTGCAAAGGTGGGAATTATTTGCAGGCCTAAAGTTGACTAAACCCAATTTATGCTAGTTTAACCTTATTATACTTGAACATACTATATTTTCTTTGACAGACTTTTGATTTTACGTATGTCTAACCACAATGCCAAAGTCTTCAAAAAGCGTCTTCATTTCATCATTGCGTCACTGTTGGAAATTCGATTTTAACTAAAGTATCTGTTTGCTGTCCTGTTGCTCAATGCTCACTGTTCCATTTCGTCATTTGAGTGTAATTGTAACTGCAGTGTTAGGAAGAATACAAATAACACAGGGATAATGTTAGGTGGCCTTAAAAGCTTCACTAAATGGAAACAACAAATATTTTTTCCAGTTTTTCCTCTGAGTTTAATTCTATCAAGTTTGCTTTGGTTTGTACAGTCATGGTTGCTCACAACTATGCAAGAATGTACACAAGTTATCTATTTTTTAAATGTTCTTCATACAATCTGTTTTAAACAGAGTAAAGACAAATAATAAAATGAGATGATTTGTTTTAGACAAACACCAGACCCCGACTCTTAAGAGGTTCAGAAAATGGCAGCTTTGTGCTTCTGCTGCTCATAGAAAAGAGTAAACACAATAAGACTTCTCAGAGATCTCCAAAGTTCTCCAACCACGCCAAAAAAAGTTATTGCTTGGATGCTAGCTTGTGTCTTTAAGAAAAAAAGATGAAGGAGGGATCCAAAGAGTCACCACATAAAGTCATGATATTGACGACTTCCTTGCATGAAACTGGACAATTTAAGAAAATATTTATTATCAGTAAAGCTCATCATCTGTCAGATCTTATGAAACTAAAAAATGTATTGTATCTGTTTTTAACAGTTTAAAATAGCTGAAAGTGATGCATAAAACCTGTTGGTATTCCCATAAATCTTAACCTTAAGGCACTGATGTGCGTCAGTCGTTTTTGGTAAATTGGAGCTAAATTTTCTTCCTGGATTTTCTTATTGCTCTACCTGCTGTATGAGTCACATCCCACTGCCAACAGTTCTTCCCGGAGGGATGCCTTCGCCTGGACTCTGTCATTCACTACTAGTTCAGTTTCAGTCATTGATACCTTTTATTTCGAGCTCTTTTTTTTTGTCTTTGCAACAGCTACCTGATCTTAACCATAACCCTAGATTAAAGTCCCAAAATGGTCTGTGTGAAGTGAGGAAAGTAGACCTACAACTTTAACCACTAAACTTTAACACTCACTGTTGAAATACTTCCTGAAAAAAGCATAGACATTTTCCATGGAGTACAGTTTCTCCTTTGCCCTTAAAGCCGAGCTGTTGACACTGCTTTGCTAATTACAACAGTCATCTATCTTGTTAGGTGTGAACGGAATAAAAGAGGAATATGGCTAAAGGCATTCTTGTGTCCCCAAATACTCTGGAAAAACATTTTGCAATCACACAGAGACTACAGGGGCCAAAGTTTCAGCAGAGCAAACTCAATTTTAGGAAAGACATGAGTTCAAATCAGAGGCCAGGAAATCCAATCATGAAAGCTTGGATTAAGTTCTGCGCCAAGAAAAAGGTTTTAGGCCTTTTGAGATTTTCCTCTGTTTTTGCTTTTCTTAGTCACAGTTGATCATTTTAAAAATGATTTAAAAAAGAAAATGTATTTACACATAAAATATATACCTACAACACCTTAAGGGAAAAATATGTAAGAAAATTATGGTCAAATTAACCAAAATGGTTGTCATTTGTCATCCAGGATGATAGTTATGATCCCTAAAAACAATCAGTGCTCTCTATCAACAGCTTAGTCAAGATTTTCTCCTTCCATACATAGAAATACATCTAGAACTGTTGGAACTTAGCAAATACCAAATTTGCTAAAAAGAGCAACAGCTATTTATGACTCTAGGGAACATCACTAAGATCATCACTGCAATTTCCCAACTTGGGATAAATAAAGTACATCTATCTATCTATCTATCTATCTATCTATCTATCTATCTATCTATCTATCTATCTAT
>JAUZNJ010079913.1:0-24179 GCA_034780135.1 Jordanella pulchra | reverse complement strand
AGAAAGGGCCGTGTGGCTGCTGGTTTTCCTTCCACCCAAGCAGTAGCACACCAGACTCCATTCATCTCATCAAGTCAGTCAGTCAGGACTGAGATGAATGATGATGAAACCAGCAGTCACACGGCCCTTTCTGGAACCAGTTTGAGTCCCCTGGTTTAACTCAAATATGATGCAGCTTGAAAAGATTTGTGTTTTTCCATCAAAATCTAAATTTCAGCATTGATATGGATTTGTTTTGAATTTCCACAACAATAATTATTTAGGAAATAAAAGGGAATCAAATACTGTTTTTGAAGAGTAAGGATCCTAATTTGGCCCGGCAATATAAACTTGAATATAAGCTAAAAACCATTTGATTATAATAATAAAGATTATATAGAACAAGAGTCTGTCCTGATAGTGTCCTGATGGTGTTAACATGAAATACATTTAAAAAAGTCCCAGGCTAAACTAAAAAAAGGGCTTAAATTAAAAAGGCAACCGAACTTTGCACAGGTTTTCTGAAGAGGTTTTACACCTTCCCTGGAGCCTTTGTCAAATCTGTCTGCTCGCACCAGGTTCTTTAGAAAAACTGTATGGTTGCATCCAATTTTAGCCTGTATGTGGTTGCCATGACCTGGATGACTGAGAAGTTACAGTGGGACATAGGTCAATAGTCAATTATTTTGTGTTTTGCATCTTGGAGGAAGGGAATTGTGTTTTTTTTCTTTGTACATTTAGTAGTATGTCGATGAGAATTCCCCCCCTATTTTTATAATTACTTTATTTCTTAATTTAGCTCTAATAATGTTAGCTAGTCACCTTTTTCAGCTTCCTCTCTTTCATTCTGTGTCAGCTGCTTTACATTTCCTGATTTGCTAATCTGGTCCATTTCATCCCTGCCTCAGTACTTAAGTTCCTGTCTTCTCAATATTCATTGCTGGATTCTTCCGTCACCCTGTCCATTTGACTGTCTTTTCATACTCATTTTTCATTTCTCATAACTGTTTTTCCCTATCCAAGACTATTCTGGAAGTTTTTTACTTACACTATTTTACAATTATTTGACAGTTCAGTTTCAGCATTTGCGTTCTTCACCAAACCAATAATGACAGTCTATACACAACTTTTAAAAGCATAAACCGTTAGGGGTTAGCACATAAAACCACTGCTCTAACAAAATACCTTCAAATCGTGGATGTGAGTTTTTGTATTAGTAATGTTTCTCTTTTCTTAGATGGGAGACTTTAACTGACAAATCCCGCTGTTTTTTTGGTGTTTCTTCCTGCTATTCTCAAACTGGGGACAGTTGAAAAGTATCAAATCAAATATGCAGGAATTTAATTGATTTGCTCCTTTAACAAACAGACAAAGTATGATAAACTGCAGAGGGAATGAACAAAGGAAAATAAAGCCAACCTCATAATGTGCAAATAATGTTGCTCCACTTCAAACATCAAAACACAGCAATGCCTTGGGGGCCGGGTGTTTCTTTTCCTATATTTTACTTTACACTTTACAAAGACATCTATGCAATCTAGAGAGTATTTCATTTAGGATCATACAATTTAAATGTTTCAGGGGTTTGGTATTTTGCCTGCAAAGCAGTATGGTGCTCAAACAACTTATTGAGAAGCAATATTTTTATACTATCCGTAGTTGATACAACTCCAAATTAAATTGAAGAAACTGAAAAATTAAAAAGAAAACAAAAACAATTGACCATCTGTACTAAAACACAATCATCTCTCATATAGAGGTAAAACACAATTCACAAATACTATTTCCTTTGGTATAGTACAGGGACACAGTACTTGCTTTTTACAGTTTTTTGATTTTGCAGTTAAATGTTTCTAATTAAGATCAAGACACAACACAAAAACCCAACTCACATTTACCCTCAAAAATACAGATCATGGCAAAGACTTTTGGGAAAGGTCATTGGTTCATTCTTAAATTTGTGGGTCCTTGTACAACTAACAGCATTTCAGAAAAAGGAACATCATAGTGTACAAACATCCAAATATGGTGGTGATGGTATAATGGACTGGGTCTGCTTTGCTGCTATAAGTGTTGGATGATTGACTCTAATAAATGGAACTCTGGAATCTGCTCTCTACCTTAACATTCCAAAGGAGATTGTCTGAACATTGTTTTACAACCTTAATTTCATCATACTTAGGTTTTTTAGAAAGGTTATTAACTAAAGCATCCCATGAATTATATATTTTTTTAAGTGGCCTTGAGTCTGTACGTGCATCTAACCAAGAGGCTTTAGTTCAACCTTAAATCAATGCTTAATGTCCAAAATCTCTCCAACATACATTATTTAAAAATAATACTGCATTCCTTGAAGGATGATAGTGATAGAGTTGTTCTTAACAGTTTTTTCTCTTTACTTGAAATCAATATTTCAGAACTACATTTTGTATTTAATCAGATTAACTTTGATGTGACATACCAACTTTATTTATAAAGCACTTCATACACCAAGAGGACCGAAGTGCTGTAACACAAACATAAAATACAATATAGACAAGAGAAAATATAAATTACACATGAATATAGAGACAGAAATAAAAAAAAACATTTCAGAAATAAAAATAAAAAACATCTCAGATTGTGTAAAAAAGCCAAGGAAAAAAGATAACTCTTCAACAGGGACTTAAAAGCAGCAAGTGAGGAGGCCAGTCTTATGTCCAAAGGAAGATAATTCCATAATTTGGGAGCCGCTACGGAAAAAGCATGGTCTCCTCTAAGCTTGAACTTTGTCTTTGGCACCCTCAGAAGCAACTGATCAGCCGACCTGAGGGAACGGGAGGGTGTGTAAGAATGTAGTAGCTCATACAAATGGGGAGGGGCAAGGCCATTAAGAGCTTTAAAAACAAATAAAATGATTTAAAAATGAATCCTAAAATGTACTGGGAGCCAGTGTAAGGAAGCTAAAATAGGGGAAATTTGGATACATTTACGGGTACCTGTTAAAAGATGTGCAGCAGCATTTTGTACCCTCTGGAGCCGGGAAATATATAGATCACTGACTCCAAAATAAAGTGAGTTACAGTAATCCAACTGGGTAGTTACAAAAGCATGGATTACTGTTTCAAAGTGCTGCCTGGAAAGAATAGGTTTCACTTTGGCTAGCTGCCGTAAGAAAAAAGTGGATTTTATGACAGCTCTAATATGTGCCTCCAGCTTAAGACTAGCATCAATCTTGACCACTAAATTCGTCACAACTGGCTTAACATACTGGACAAGAGAGCAGAGGTTAGGTAGGGGAGCCTTAGTGGATCCACTAAAAATCACTACTTTTGTCTTATCTTCATTAAGTTTTAAAAAATTGAGGGGCATCCAAACCTTTAAATCTTCCAGTCATAAGAGCAAGGATCTAAAAGAGATGGAGTCTGCATATTTTATTGGTAGATATATCTGTGTGTCACCTGGATAAAAGTGAAAAGGAATCCCATGATTTCAAAAAATAGAACCCAGAGGACGGAGGTACAGCAAGAAGAGTGGAGCAGAGGAGGACCTATGGGCATCAAGGCAGACACAGAAAGTGAGTTCTGCCAAGTAGGATTTAAACCAGTCCAGAGCTATGTGGCTGACTCCTACCCACTGTTCCAAACGGGAAAGTAAAATACCGTGGTCAACTGTTTCAAAAGCAGCTGATATATCAAGCAGCACCAAGACAACACAGTCCCCAGAATCAGTTGCTAAAAATATATCATTAACAACCTTTAAAAGAGCTGACTCTGTGCTATGAAATTTTCTAAAACCGGACTGAAAACCACTAAAATATCATGCTCAATAATCCATTAGCTGGTTATGGACTACCTTCTCAAGAATTTTCGAAATAAAATGCAGTTTAGAGATAGGTCTGTAGTTTGACAAGACAGTAGGATTTAAAGTTAGTTTCTTAAGTAGAGGCTGCAGAACTGCATGTTTCAAAGTTTTAGGAACAACACCTGATGACAAGCTGCTATTTAAAAGAACAAGTACAGAAGGACCTATAGCAGAAAAAACATCTTTAAATAATTGGGGTGGAATAGGGGTTACAGGCAGGGGAGATGATCTGGGCCCTAATAGAGGCAACTTTCTCCTTAAAGAAGTGTAAAAAGCTTTCACACACAGTAGGTGAAGTCTTCATAAAATCACCATGACAATCATATTGTTTAGAACAAGGTTAATGGTTTTAAATAGGATAGCAGGATTGTGACTGTTAAAATCAGACCCGAAAAATGTCTTCTTTGAGAGTCTTTTACAATCCTCTGATAGCTGCGCCAACATTCCTTCAGTATTTGAAGTGACAC
Organism: Jordanella pulchra; assembly: GCA_034780135.1. NCBI lineage: Eukaryota > Metazoa > Chordata > Actinopteri > Cyprinodontiformes > Cyprinodontidae > Jordanella > Jordanella pulchra. The sequence goes on along the minus strand of JAUZNJ010079913.1, from coordinate 19,890 downwards.
CTGTAATTTGTCCTTTTTCCATTTACGTTCTGCTCTATGACAGTCTCTCCTGGCGGCCCGAGTGACCTCATTTAGCCAGGGCTCCCGCTTGGATTTTGGAAGTCTAAATTTAAGCCACTAAATCCAGCGCTGCTTTACTCGTAGAATAAAACCAGTTGCTGAGTTCTTCCGTGTTGTTTCCAATAGACTCTGGAATGGTGCAGTTTTGATTAAAAGCAGAAGAAAACTGACCGGCAGTAGTAGGGTTAAGAACACGACAGAAACGACCTGCCACTTGTGTTTTGGCTTTAGCACAGGACAGTGTTATTTTAAATAAAACAGGCATATATCAAAAACGGGTAGACCATAAGATAAAACCAGATCAAGAGTGTGTCCATGCTCATGAGTAGCACCAGTCACAAACTTCACCAGGTTAGAAGAATCAATGACAATAAGAAATGACTGAGCCATAGGTGAAGTGGGACAACAAACATGAATACCAAAAATAAGAACTCGGTCATACCTTGGCATAATATCAGCCAAGAAATCAGAAAAGTCAGTTTTTGTTGTACTTTGGTGGCCGATAGACCACCACACACAACACAGTGTTAGAGTTGCCAAGTTCAAACAAGCTAAGCTCAAAGCTACTAAAAGAGGCTAGAGGCAACTGTTTACAAGTAAAACAGCTTTTAAAAATAGTCACTATTCCTCCACCGGAGCCAGACATCCTTGGAGAGTTAAAAAAGCCACAGTTCCACGATACAAGTTCATTAAAAATGCTGCAGTCACCCGAACCACTTGTCCATGAATCTGTTATAAATAAAACATCTAATTCTTGAGAGGAAAAGAAATCCCTAATGACAAACGTTTTATTTGCCAGTGATCTGGCATTTATCAAGCGGATCCTGGCCGAGATAAGCGGGTCTATACCATCATCTGGCATCTGGTACTCCAACCTAAGAAGCCGCAGGTTGCCGGGATTCACCCTGCGTCTACAGGGCCGAGGAGCTCTGAGACCATAGGACTGGAATGCTCCGTCACAGCCACCATTGACGAGCACCAGACAGGCATCCACAACACGAAAGGGGCAGGACAATCGAGGCACCAGCCCGCACATCCTGTCTAAAGGCAGAGTAACCATGTGGAAGAGCAGCCTTTAGCCGTACCAGCACACCGCTACGCTTACCACGGCGGCGGGCTCGGTTCCATCGAAAAGGCAGAGTCCAAAAACAACATAGGTGAGTTGGCATGCCCAACAACAGGGTCACGGTTTTTCCCTTCCCAAAAGTCATCGATAACATGTCACCAGTGGAGGCTCCGATGTCAAGCAGTGTTTGGCAATCATACACAATCCGAGAGGTGAAAATTGTTATAAAATTAAAAACGGGCAACAGACACAGACAAAACAAGAGGAGCGTTAGACGGCAAGCCTCGAACACCGGCGCCATCTTTTAAAGGTTTTTAATGTATTTGAACCGTTATTAGGTACAACCTTCTTACAAAACTGTATTACCAGCTTTACAACCCTTATGTAAACCATTTTTCATAATCTGTTCATTTTTAAGTGAAAAGGAACTAAACAAGCATGTTTGCTTCCTATGATCTACCTGCACCTAAAAAAAAAAAATCATACTAAACTACATCTAAGACATGGATACAACGGTGTATGTTACACCCTTACCTTGAAAGTTGGGTCTAATTAAACATTTCTTGAATAACAAACTTAACTTCATGGATTGAGTGCTTGACCTAATAATGTTCAGAGTTCGTGCTGGAAAAGATTCTGTCACACCTACTTCTAAGGTCAGTGCCTTCACAGAGGCTTTCATCAACAAAGCTGTCACCCGACGAGGTCAGGTAAGAGGTCAGAAAGTATAACCTTCCATTATCAGACAAAGACAGATCCATCTTTATTCCAATGCCATCTCTCACCACACACCTCATATCCATCCTTTCCTGTCTGCGAACAAACAAAATTTTCACCTTACTAACTATATTCTTGGTAAAACACTTCTTGATATTTTCCTACTTACAAAGCCACTCAAAAGTCGAAAGTTAGTAGTTTTCTTTTTTTATATATGACAGGCCCCAGACTCTGAAAAATACATGCTTCAGAAAGCAAATGAAAAACAAGCAGAATCTATTTTCTTCCTCAGCTCATGCAGATGATGCGCTCCCAAACTTATAATTGTGCTACTGATTAGGCTTGTCCCTCCGCATATCTCCGCCACTTCACAACGCTCATCAGGCACATCTGTTCCCTCTAGCTCCAAACAAGAGGAACATTAACAAACAAATAGACACCAATTAGTCACGTTTCAAGCCCCCAGTTCGATTAGAGAGAAAGCTGGAGCTGCTGGTTGCAAGCAAGCGCGAATGTCATGCTGCAGTAGGGGGGTTTCTTGGAAGTAAACTTTCAGTATTTTGCGTCATGTTGACAATGCATAGGAAATCATGAGAAAAAAGCAGGGGTAAATGTAATGAATTATTCAGCTATTTACAGTGTTATTGTTATAATCTGGGCTTTACATAAATCCTCTCTGCTTGAAGCACAGACTAAAGAATGTTAAAAGCTGCCAAACTGTCACTCACGCAACATTAAGACAGGACTCATGACAATGCTAGGGTCAAAGGTTAAAGTCATTACGAGCTGGGTGGCTCCACTTTCTGACCTTTAACCCTGTTTCTGCAACGAAACTTATCAGTCTTTTCTTCTCAGACCTTCAGGTTAAAACTGACCTGGATGCAGGTGTTAAAAAAACTCAAGAGCAATATTCAAATCTTCTAGTGCAAGAAAGAGTTAACTTAAAAAGTTTTTTTATAACATGGTATTTTGTTTGTTTGATTGTTTTTGGGGGGGACTTTAAGCACAATGTGTAAATGAAAAAATACATAAAATACACATAATGTTTGGAGGAAAACTAGCTATAGTAGCAGGGAATCTGGTCATAAGGATTTACAGACAGACCCATGGATGCACAAGATCTGGTTCACCTTTTAGTAAGAAGAGAAACATAAGTATTTGCCGAATCAACAGCACATTTGTTTACATTGTTGATTTTTTTTTTTTTTATGGCTTAGTCAAATTTTAGACCTAGCTATAAACCTGAATGTCTGGTATTTGAAAACTGATTTTGGCAGATGTGCAGACGAGCAGGCAAAAGTGTCCCTTTAGAAAGTTATTTAGGGTTTTGGTTCAACAAAGTATTGATAAAAGTGGTGTTAACTGCAAATTCACAGAGGTTTTAAAAGTACCTATATTCTTCATTTAAGTATGAGTGCAGAAAACTATGTAAAAGAAGACTCTGCCGACTGTACTCCTTTACTTAAAATTAAAACATTACATGTCCCAAAAGAAAGTTTTTTGCATTATGTAATACAAAAAAACTTTTAAAACTCGATTCCTAATGATAGTGGCCTTTGTTCAGAAAGTTGGTTAGTTTTCCTCTTTTGCTTCCTGCGTTGGTAGAGAAAACAAAACAAAAATTACTGACTCAGTCTAGCTTTGTTCTACAGTGAAATAAAAATTCCAGACAGGATAAAAAATAAACTGACCAGCAGTCCTCCATGAGCAGTTGAATACTTTTTAGAGCTATGGTATTACCAGCTTTACAGTTGCAAATAACTTGAAACATAATCAACATGTAAATTCAAAATCTAATAAAAGGGAAATGGATGGGAACTGTCTTGTGTCTCAGAATCTGATCCATCATCTGCAATGTTTGCAAGGCCCATGTCTTCATCTATGTTGCTATCAGTGTTTCTCTTTAGACAAGCTGGGCTTCGACTGAAAAGATTTTATTTTTGTTTTGTTGAAGCTTTTATGTCATGTCATTATCAATAGCTACGGAAGTAACAAGCAAGCAGTGTGTTTAAATGTAGTGAATAAAAGTAAAAAAGATCTCAGAAAATTAAATACTTAAATTTAGTACTGATAAAGAACATAACTACTAAAGTACAGTTACCAAGTATTTATACGTAGTTATTTGACATGTCTATAAATTCAAAAACACTTTACATACATTCCATTTGATTCTATTTTTAAAATAGTACCCCCCCCCTCCCCCCCCCACACTTCCTTTCACTAGAGAATTAAACACTTTATTGTTGGTCTACCACTATATTATCCCAACAAGAAACATAAAAAGTTTGTTTTCCAACATGACAAAATGTAAAAAAGCTCAATGGTAATAAAAACATTTGGAAGGTACCTCATTGTGGAATCCCTACATCATGTGCCATTATTTTTGCATGTTCAAAATACATCGCTGCCATTTTATTTTTGATGAGAAAAGGGAACAGAAGGTCGTTCCAAACCCACTCCCACCCCTGAGTATTAATGTTTAATGAACATGTGCAGAAATTTTAACTCCCCCCCCCCAAGATAAAAGAAAAACATGTGCACATGCTTACACTAATGGTGAGGGCATGATGTGAGCAGGTGTCGGTGGCAAATGCTAATTGAAGTGGTGCATGGGTCAGTGAGCCTTCCTGTTTCTCTGTGCAGCAGCTTACAAATGCATTCTGGCAGAGCAGAAACCACACAACAACAGAGTAGCCACCAGTGTTTTAAAGTCAACAAGCGGGGGAACCCCTGAGGGCCGCAATGAGGAGATTTACTTGGAGCATTCTAGTGAATGAGATACATATAAAACACTTGGTAGAAAAAGATCTAAGAAAAGAGGAGTTTCTGAGCAACTCCAATCGGCATCCTCAGATAACAAGAACCATATAGGTTCAATTATGAATCATCCAGCCTTGGTGGAAAACAAGAAAATCAAAGAGAAATCGTTGATGTATTCCACCTCCAAACGTGGCATTTGATGTGGGATGCAGCACACATATACATGCGCACATAAACAACATTCCTCATCCCACTGAATACATATAAACAGAATCGAGCTTGACACAGGCATTATGGCAGAGTCACGGAGGTTCACACTTCACAGGAGATGTCTCAAAGCTCAATTCATGCAGAAAAAAAATAAATCTAATTCTGCATAATAATATAAACAAGTGAGTGTGAGTGATGTAGAGAGACCCACACGGGGCGAGGGCAGCTTTGTGAGGACAAACCCTGCTGTGCCTTAAATCACAGAAGTATCCAGTCAGTGAGTACTAATGGATGTCCACTTTTGTGAGTCCAAACACTAAGCAATGAGGATGCATAATTCCTTTCCTGCCTAAACTGTGTAAAAATGTGTCGAAACATAGTGTTGTTGCCAATGTCCTGGGTACTTTGGTGTGTGTTTAGTCTTAAAACACTGAGTCCAGTTGCAAACTCCTCCTGAGCCCAGGTTCCATAAGGGAATTTGCTATCCATTCCACTTAACTTATAAATATTATGCATAAATATGGCATTTAACAAATAGCACATCATTTCAGCTGTTTTACAGAAGTAAAATCATATGTTTAGTTGAAACTAAATGTTGGTTTACATTAGTACAGAGACACACACAGAGAGGAGGTTTGACTTATTGAATTGTATTGTTCTGTAAGATGTTCTAATTTATTGAGAAGCAGCTTACCTATATGCAGGAGAGTCCAGATGAACATGAAAAGGAGAGAAAAAAATAAGTTATTAGTATAAAAATGCTCAAATTAAATAAATGAAACTATATTTCACATAACAAAAGCATCATAAACAACGTGTATGTATTTAAAACACTGGTACAGCTCTAGACAGCAGGTCAAAATATAGAACAGGTCAAAACCAACACTGTTGCAATGAGCAGGCACAAACAACTGCCTTAGATATAAAGACATTCAGGAGGAACATGTGTTTCCGGGAGCACTGTCAAGTATGTGGAACACTGCAGGGTTTACGGAGCGTGGGGACAGGCTTTAATTAGAGCTAAGCAGACCTGGCTCTATTTGTTTTCATTTGTGTGATTTATCCTCCTTTCATTTGGCAGCTGGCTAACATGTCCCAGACTCTCAGGCCGCCATTGCCCAAGGTAAACGGATACGGCTGGCCTTTGAAATGAATGAGCAAAAGAAAGAGAAGTCGTGTGGAGTTTATTGGACCTTAGTTTGAGGCCACTTCAAGAATAGATATTCTTGCCGGGGTGCTTAAATAAGGTGGCACAGCATGGAGGGTCAACATTTCCCCTCATTCAAACCCCCACACAGGAAAGCAGAATGAAGCCAGATGAGGGTGAGATTTTGCCGTAAGACCAAAGATGGGTTATTAGATGTTTAGACAAGTGATCCAGACTATATAAAGTACCCTGTGCCTTAAGGGAGTTCTGCTGATGGTATTAAAGCTTTAGAGTGTCTGTATTACAAACAGAGGATAAACACAAAGGGAGAATTTAACTTCAACTTGCTTAGATATAAAACACCAGAGGATTATGTGTGATACAAAAAATAAGCTGTTTCTTTAAATACATAGGGGGTGGGTGGGTGGGGGGGCAAGATGTTTAATCTGCAAGCTGATCAATATTTAATCAAAATTTTTATTTAAAAAAAGTGTCACTTAAGATATAAATGAACATGTAGACATTAAAGATCAATGTGATTTCCCCTAAAATAAAGGCAGTCAGTCATATTCATCATTACAAGAATGTTACATTTAAAAATACTATTGGTGAATTTAAATGATCATTTTAAGATTTGTTAGAAAGAGAACTGGTGCACATTTTCTCCATTGTAGATTGTTTTAATGAACAAGGAATCAAAATAATACAAAGACTATATCCCCACAAGTTGAACTCAATAATTTCTGTAGTTATCAAACAGCTTCTGCTATAACTGATCTGGTAAAGTCCAATAAATATGAAATTGGGGCTTTATTTGACACAAAATGACCCTCCAGTATGATTGGGTGAGAATATTGCAGAACAACTAAGGGTTTAGTGTGCTAAGAACAAAATACTGCTGGAAAACTTGTGTCCTTGTTTACTGTTAAGGAAGTTCCTCATCAACATGTGCTGTAAGGCTGCTGACCACAAAAGATGTCCAAATTCAGTGCATTCAACTTTGACAAACAAACACACAAATATTGATAAACACATTCTTTATGCTCACTGAAAAAAAGGGTTTGACCTTTTCCTCCAAAATGACAATACAAATCATTAGTGGAGTTGAAATTTTCTTGGGAATAAATCAATTCTTTAATTTGAAGCTAACTAAAAAGCTTAAAACTAATGCAAATTTTATGTTAAATAAAAAAAGCTGCCTCAAAGCTGTTTCCTGTGACTTGTGAGGAAAATACGTGAACTTAGACATAGCTCCCTAAATATAAAAAAAAAAAATTAAACCTGTAGAGAAATAATATATTTAAAGCCTTAAAGTAAGATGACATCCTTTCTGTTTAAGGCTGTTGAGTGAATGTAAACTTCTGAACAGATTTTGTACGTGAGTCTCAAACACAGACAAATTATATTCGAATGCAAAGGCACATCAGAAAGAGATTGGAAAAAGCAGTGGGTTGATTTCTGTGTCACCTGCAAACTTCCGAATGTTCAATCTCATTTACCAGTAGGCACCAGAAGCCAAACAGCCTTAGAGCAGAACAAAGGGCTTGCTGAGAGCAACATGTCACCATTCGTTCTTTGATGAATGGCTGTAGTAACATTTTTCTTTTTTTTCCTCCTTTTTGTCTAATGACCAAGTCTGTATTCACTCAAATGTTCCCTGTGAGCAGGTGATCAAGCTCCAGCAGTAGATTTACAGTCTGACCAGCCTTCAGGCAGCTGAAGGGTCTAAGAACATCAATACAGGGTTAACCAGCACCGTTAAGATTTAAAGGGTCAGTAAGTGGCTCCATTAGCCTGGCTGACTGCAGCAGCCGTAGGGCTGGAGGTGCAGGTACCCTGGATAAAAGAGTGCAATAGACAAGAAATGGGGAGACCCTGAGTCATCAGTCTAAGGGCAGAGGAAAGAAGAGGGCTGAAGGGTGGCACAGAGTTAAAGACTACCGTTCAGACATAGAATCAAAGAAACTACTTTACCTTTCAACCCAAAGACATATGAGGTACAGTTACCAGGAAAAGAACAGGAAGCGCTACGGGAAATGAGAACATGAAACCATGTGGGAGTTTCATCAAAAACTGCTCTACACACTGTGTTCATCTGATTTTGATCAGATTTCTGTTTAGCTTCTTAGAAAATCTGTTTTTCTAAGGCCATAAGTAAATTCTAACATCAGGAGTATTTCCCAACCCACCCTCTTTCTAAAGCTTTAAAAGATTGGCAACCATTCAGTGGAGAGCTTCTCAAAGCTCCTTCAATCAAGTTAGAGAATGATTGTTGATAACACTGTCTATTCATGCTCTGCCAGGTTCTTAATTAGTTACTTGTGAGAGAGTGTAGGTCTGATTATACCTTATATTTAGTGAGCAATTTTTTTCCATTTATATTCCCCTTTACTTTGCACAAGTGCTTTCTGCACATCAAATACAAATTAACCGGTGAGGAGATTATTTAACCAGCACAGTGTGTCTGAGACAAATCCTGCTAAAAGTAGTAAGAAATGTGCCAATTTCTTGTTGTGTATCATTATACACCATATTTGGTACCAAACTATTTGGCACCTAATGCAGAAATATATGTGAAATACAAATGATACATAAGGTGAACTTTTATACAGTTTTCTATAATGAAAGCATAATCATTTATATTTTTATAGGAATTTAATGTGATAGATCAACTCAAAGAAGAATCAAAAAAATGAAATGAAAGATAAAAGGATCAATTTTTATATGTTTGATGCATACAGACTATACTTTTGATGCTTGAAACAGATGCAACTCCAGCTAGAAAGTTTTAATCTTTGTAATGACTAATCATAACAGCCCAATTTTTACATAGGTACAGAATGACACCAACATAAAGTACAAATATGCGAACATGATCAAATTTCTTAAAATGAACAGCAAGTTCGATATGTTTGTGTGTGAGTTAAATGCAACAACATGACGTCATACAAAAATGCAGTCCCTGGATTTGCATTGAAAGGCTGTCTCTTTTAGCTCATTCATTCTGATCTACTGCTTTCATTTTCAAATGCACTTTTACATAACACATGGTCCCAGTTTAGCGGTTTCTTCAGCTGTCCTGCAATGAGTTTAGGTCTCAAACCCGTACTTTAATAAATGTGTTAATTCAGAGCTCACCATGCCGAAACAATGCCAGCAAGGGAGATAAATTCCCCAGCGTTCATTTCCTCTGCCTGTCTTATGGCTGATGCTTAGCTGGAGATGGCCCATGGGGGGGAAATGAACATCATACATCACACCAAGGCCTCAGTGTCTCCAGCATGCCTTTGTCTCTTTATATCGGTTTTCTTTTTTTTTTTGTATTTCTGTGTTCTATAAGTACTAAACAATCTATCCTGTATATAAATTAATAGTGGAGAAGGTAATCTAATGTAAGAGAAAAAAAACTAAACAAACATAACCACTTCTTGGGAGGATATGAAATAATCCCATAAATTTATGTGAGTACAACAGTACCTAACCTCGTGTTCTGCTCAGTCTAAATGTTTTCTATTATTAAGTCTCAAAGTTGCAAAATCCCCAAGGCAAGTGTGTCATTGGTCTGTGAAGGAAAACATCTTCACTGGATAATAAACTTTTCTTCTAATTACAAAACATGCAATCACACACAATAAGATGCCATGCACCATTAAGAGACAACAGCAAAGTTGTGTTTGTTACAATAAAATGCACTGCAGTTCCGAGAGGTTGAGCTTATCAACACTGGCTGTGACAACATAAATGAAGCCCTTTAACAATTTAATCAGCTGCAGATTTCTGCAGAGCAAAAACTTTGCATCAACAACTCAATAGATTACACTTAAATTATGGGTGTGCGAAGCAGCATGGAGTAAACACAGAGGTTTTGGAAACAGAAAAATGTCAGCCAATTCAAGCATGAATGAAGGTGAATCACCAAACATAAGGGAGTTGTTGATAAATCCGTGCAGAGGGACTTTCCCTTAGTTATTGTCTTTTTGCAACCACATTGCATGGTTGTCTGTCCTTTTTTTTTTAAGAAGCTGAGCTTGCAGCCTCTAATTTAACTCAGTACACAAAGGTCAACGGTTAATTTGCCCCTGTCTGGGATTTTTCACAAGGCTCCTCGGATCTGTCAGACCTGCAGGGTAAACAGAGAGCTCCATGATCTTCAGTCCTCTACACATCCACACACATACAAGAGGCCCAGCTTCCACTAGGTCTTGGTAAAACTGCACACCACTTGATTTCCACCCCCCCCCAACCCCCTGTTTTCCTTTAATGGCTTTTTTGAACTATACTAAAAGCTTTTATCCCAACTCTCTCTTCAGGTTTGTTTAAAAAAGTTAATTACTGATCCTGATCTGATGGGACTCCTCTTGTCTCTCAGGTCTATCCCAGACTTTGAGCTGCCAGTCAGCAGGACAAAGAGACAGACTAATCCATGCTTAACTCACTGGCTGGGAATACTTGGGACACAATAGCTTGAAAAGTCAGGCTGCCTAGTAAAGACAGGACTGAGATGGCTAAGATAAACACAAATCAATGTAAAAAAATACCATAACTAAGAAGGTGTGGCAGTAAAAGTAATTCAAACCTCCAAAGCTAACACTGACAGAAATTTAATAACAGCAGTCACGATAAGGTATTCTTGGATGGCATCAAATGTAAACTAAAGATCAATTTTTCGGCTGTGCTTCATGTCTTCCTTGGGTTGCCAGATCCCAGTATCGACGTCTTCTTCATAAAATTCAGACTTCATTGGTTTTCTTTTACGGTTCACAGAGTTCATTAGTATGCATGAGCTATTACTTCAAATCAATGCATCAGCAATGTCGACTATTTTAGCTTGGTGAAAGGACGAATCATTAATCCTTGCAACAGTAAATATAGATTTGTACAACTGAGATGAAGCTGAACACTTCTAAATCTAAACTCTCTCAGGCAGCAGGAGATGTAAGAACATTAGGGAGAAATAATAAGGGGAACATGTCATAGAGGCCCATGAGGTTGCAATCATTTGCAAAATGGCTGTAAATGCTGAATGGAATTTCTCAATGACTTTTATGTAAATAAATAAAAAAAGATATCGTAGGAGCAAAGAAAGGAAGAGAAGGTCACAACACTGACATGAAGCACCAAAAAGAAAAGTGAGGAGAGAAAAACTAAGAAAATGGCAGGTGACCAAATAATCACTAAAAAATCTAAAATCTTTATCCCAGTCCGTGAAGGCACGAGGGGTGTAACGTTACATCAATAAGCAGTAAGATATCAATGAAATGATTAACAATTGAATAACATTGATGCAAAGTTGAAATATATCGATCACATCAACATCTTTAGGACACCCTAGGTAAAGCTTTAAAGTGTCAGAATTTGACGTGGCAAACTAAATCTATTCTTTTATCAGTGAGATTTCTGTAAGTCCATATATAAACGTTAATCATTGTGTTAGATTGGTATATAAAATACTGCATCAAATCCATTGCAAACTTACTAAATGATTTGAATTGATATAGAATTGTGGCAGATTTAGTCAAGCAGTACCGGCAAACATCTTATCCAAACAAATACATACTTTTTTTATGATGAAGTTGATGATTTACATCCCCTATACCTTACAGATATAATCTGCCACTGAAGCTAGAGTATGATCAAATTTTAAGTTTATTTCCCACTTCTTCCGAAATGTACAGACTATTTAAAGAGCAACGAGTGAGTTGGGCACCTATGAGTGGAAGAGAGTGGTACAAAGTATTTGAGAGGAAGAACTTTTTAGGCTAAAAAAATTTTGTCTGCGTTAATCAGGATTTTTTGGGGGGTTTAATTATATGCCTCTTTTCTTATGGTGTATATATACATACATACAGTTACATACACTTAGCAAATTTATTAAAACTCTTTCATTGTTTGTTAATAATTGTTTAAAAGAGACTTAGATTGTCTTCTTAGCTTCTTAGAGTAAAGAGAAGAACACTTGTTTGGTACTTCTAACCATGAAAGCCTAAAGCCTAAATACTACTTTCAGTAGCCCTAATACTGGTACTTATTTATATAAAAATCAGTATTGACTGATTGAAAATTGGCCACAAAATTTGAATGAAATTTATTTTTTAAAAAAAGGGGGGGTTGTATAAAGCACGTCTGTATTCTAAACGATTCAAGGAGCAAGAGGAAATGCAGAATGCTGAGAAGAAGCCGGAAGACTTATTGATTAAGAGAGCAGGAATGCAGGAGGGGAGACAAACCCAGCAAGAGAGAAAAGGTAGGGGTGAGAAGGTGGAATAAAGGAATATCTGGAGAGGAGCGAGGGGAGTTGAAAGCAGGTTCAGGCTCAATCACCAGGTAAATGCAGAGAGATAAAAAAAAGTAGGGAGCATTCTAAGTGAAATACAATTATACTGCCACTTCTTCAAAGGAAGTCCCTGGAAGCTGATGAAGGGATGAAAGTAAAGCAACCGGCAAAGACAGCGATAAGAGAGATAGTTACCATGTTCCCAGCTATCTCCAGCACCCCTGCTGTCCCTGCCAGTCAGCAGGCACCCTACTCCCTTTCTAATGAGTTGTTTACATCCACAGCAGAAGATCAAAAACCTCACCTCCGAGTTGCGCTCGCCGGCTGCGGCGATACTTCCAGAAACATTAGCGATCTTTGGGGTTTTTTGCATTTGAAAAACACGGACAAGCACATTACCCTTATAAGCACTTCTTTTCCCTGAGTTCATTCCTACTCCCTATGACTAGGATGCCTAGGGATTTTGTATGAGTCTTCTTTAATGCCAAAGATTAATGTTAAGCAGCATTATGGTAATGGGAAAACCAGGCCTATTCCACTTTATTAAATAAAGCTGCTTGTAAATGAATGTCATCATGGATTCTGCTGTTGTTAATGGAGTGTGGTGAAGAACAATGTTGACTTTTTTTCCCCCCTCATCATTGTTTTGATATGATGATCAGGATGTCTTCAGCTACAGTGGATACTCATTTATGCATCCCAAAGCTGATTGCTTTATTCTTGTAACATATAATTTAACACCGCAGCAGGGACTTTTCCCTCCTTCTTATGTCTTGTTTGTGCATGTGAAGAGGTGGAGAACAAGAGAACCACAGGAGTGGGTGTTTGGCTGCTACACATTCCTAGATTTCACTTTAAAATTTCAGAAAGATCAGAATCATACAGTGCTTTGAACAGAAGCAGGAGTGTAGCTCAGAGAATGACTTGCTCATCCTCAATTCCACTGGAGTGAGCAGTGGACCTAAAGGAAGCAAATAAGGAGGGAGAACAAACAGATCCCCAAAAAACGAAAAGCTCCAGTTTCAGGCTCTTTTACACAACTGCTCCTTTTCTGGGCACTGTTGCAGCCCCCCCCTCTTGGGGTCTGGCAGTAGCCCAGATATGAAAAAAATAGCTCCAAGTACTCTAAAATGTACAGACTTCACTTCCAATGAAGAGAATGTCATGCATGCAGCCCTGTCAAAAGAGAAGCCTGGGGATTATTAAAGACAGAAACATGAGAATTCCCCGGATTAGACGAGCTTTTGTTTCAAGCTCACCACCTGTATCCTCGCCATGTGTCTGTGTGAGGATGCAGATGTGTGACATTGAGGCCAATCTCATAAAACCCAACCCTCGCTTTGAGATGTCCTCCCATGGGACGATCTTTCAGTTGTCCTCCATCTCCTTCCCTATCCCTCTGTAACCCTCCCATTAAGTTTTCCTACTGAGCATACCCCCCTTTTTTCTCCCCATATCCCCAGACTAGAGCGTAGCAGAGCACTTAACCTCAACAGGCCTCACCCTCCACCCCATTACTCAGCCAGCCCCAAACACAGACACAACGTCACATTAACTCTGCTCATATTTAGCCCTAGATATGAAATATTAATGGGAAGAACTGTGGTAGGGGGGGCGGGGGAGTGGGGGTCTGCATTTGCATCTGCCAAAGACTCTCTTCTCTTCCGGTTAAGGAGCTCTCACTGGTGTTGTGTCGTGAACTGTAGACGGTCTGTACTCTGTAGTGCTGAAAGGAAGACAGCCTCATGCCGAGCTTTCCACCCTGGTGTCACTTTCAGTTTACCTTCCCCTGCTGAGAATCCACCGCCAATTATTTGGACTACACAACACACACCGCTTTCCTTCCTCTAACAAACAATGACATCAAACACAGCATCTTCTGGGATCTTTGAAAGGAAAATAGGACTATATTCTGATTTTTTGACAACTTTCCATGAAACTAGGGATTCCCAGTGGCATATTCAGACACAGGAAGTAATACAACTCTTTGTGAGGCCTTGTCATGAAAGTACCTGCTGACTTATAATGGAATATGTAGAGATATTGTCGATAAACATTTGCCACGGCGCAGTTCCATTGAAGAGATATAGCAGGGAGTAGGGTTACAAAAGGAAAGACAATTGGATAAAAAATAAATCAATGGTATAAGTAGATTACATGGAACCATCTAATTTTTTAAGCAGTGTAATGTCTCTTTGCAATCCCTGACCTGAGATGCAGCAAGCAAAGCAGACCTGGGGAGACAGTGATGAAAAGCACACATAGCTCCTGTGAGAACATCAAATATTAAAAGCCAATATTAGTCCGATCACCGCTGTCAGTGCAGGAAATTTGACAAGATTAATGTGCACCCATCCATTTTGGACTTAAAGAAAACAAAAAACCTTGAACTTTCCCATACAGTATGTTACTAGCGTTTTCAAAAACATTCAGATTTTAAAATAATCTATAAAAGAGACACTTATTTGCTTCAAAATTTAAATAACCTATTAACATTTGACATTCCTCTTCCAGCACAAGGGTTGCAATAAAAGACACTCAGTGCCACCCCTCAAAGAGCTGCTTGAAGTTTAAACTATGCTAACATAGTGAATCCATTTAAAATAACAAAACAAAAAAAGATGTTTCAGTGCAATTATTAAAAAATCAACAAAGCTTCCATATCTGCAGTACAGAAGGAAGCGACAAATTGACAGGAAAATGTTATTCAGCTGACTTGAAGCAACAAAACAAACCAGTGCGTTGTACTGACTTCCCCTCCATTATTCCTTTGTTTTACTCCAACGCGTTTGTTTCATAAAGAGCTTGGAGGCTAATGCAGCTAAAGTTTACCCATGAAAACAACAATAAATATCGGGGCAAGTATAAAACTGTCAATCAGCACAGAATAAAGAAGCATCCATTCTATAAAATAAATCATAAAACATTTCTAGAAAGCCAGAAATTGCACGGGGCTGCTACTTCTATACATTTGCTTGGGGGAAAAAATCCTTGTTTACATCTAAAATATGTTTCAAATGTGCCACAGACATACTTTTATCAAACCACAAGTTATTTAATGAAGAATTACCATCAATTTTACCTAATGTGATATATTTTTGTATCAACAACTAATTGGCAGACAATCACTCAGTAGCACGCCAAAGAGAGTATTATAATAGAAATGTTTTCTAACCATGGGTATAAACTGTCATGAAAGACATTAACGCGTGTTTGTTGTTTTTGTTGGGGGTGTAATACTTTTAAATAATAATTCAGTTTTCTAAAGATAGCTGTAATATTCCTTGCTCATTGGTTAAATGATTTAATTTCTCTTTTACTATATTTTTTTTCATATTTTTCCCCTAAGAAATGTATTACGTGCTTTTGGGGGAAAAAAGGACTCTGAAAAAAGCATAGAAGGTATGTTTTTCTTACATATTAGTATGGAGTCAGAAATTATGGTTTTGTGGCAAGTTTATATGAGATAACTGCAACCTTTAATACATATACATTAGAATGTCTGTGATAGACAAACACCAGGTACGTATGATTGTGAAGAAGAATGTTTTTTTATTGTTTACAAAAAGTTTTATACATGAAAACCTTAACAGTATGGTTTGCATTAATATTCAGACCATGAAACCCTTCTTCATTTGCAGCTACACCTGCTAGTAGTGCTGTGTTGAAGACGACTAAAATTCTTTCGGAAATGTCTCAATAAGCTCTGCCTATCTAGATTCTGAATCTTTCCAACTCTTCTTCATAGAATAGTTGAGGCTCAGACAGGTGTGATGGCCAGTTTCTGAAAAATCAGTTTTCTAGTTTTTGTCATTAATTCTTCATAGGCCAGACTTTGCTTGGCTACTCTAACAAAGAAATATGATTTGGATAATTTCTGATACATTCATATGTATCAACTAGTTGTATGACTTGTTTAGGTGTTTGAAACGAAAACTTTATACCATATCAACAGAGGTTATATGCAAAAATGTTTTTAGAAAATGTATCCACCCAGAGACAGGCTAGGGTCTAAGCCAAGACTCAAAATATTAACCCCTCACCTAACTGGTTGGTTTGTACTTATGTATTGATGCAAACTTCTTTTTTGCCACTGTTCCATATGGGAACGAATTATTTTGCAATACTAATAGTATCTAATACTTTATTAATACTAATAATTACTCCCTCACGGCCATGTCTTGTTACTGGAAGTTCAAATGATGCCATAACCGTTCTATGATCAGAGGATTGACTGATCATTGCTCTGTAACATCTTTCAAAATTTGGAAAATATTTCATGATAAACTCTGCTTTAAGCATCTCTTCATATTTCCTAACATGTTTGGTTCCTTCTTTAGTTTGTTAAATAATGTTCTCTGAAAACCTCAGAAACCTATTAAAGCCTAAATTAGACACATGTCATTTCTTGAAATGGGTTATGTAATAAACACTAATGAAGGCCAAACTTTTCCTTTTTTACTCTCACTTCACAATGCACACATTTCTGTTTGTCCGTCACTCAAATTTTTTGTAAAATGTATTGATGTTAGATGTTGTAGGATGAAGAATATGACAATATTAATGCGATAATATGCTAAAGAAGTTAAAGGGATATAGAAAGTTCTACAGGGGCAGTAAATTTAGGCTGTTATGATATAAATACACTGCAGTGATGGAGAAAAGATGACTTCATTCAGTACAGTGGCATTGCCTGCAGAGAGGGACCCACCCATCTGAGATTTTTTTTCTCACATTCCACCCACACACTCTCAAGGTGTCAGAAGTTCAAATCTTTAACGTTTCACTTGCATGACTGGATCTGCCACTTTTTTTTGCATAAATGTGTCTATAAAACATCCCAGCAAAGTCTCCTCTTAAAAGCCAAGCCAAGGGTGATGGTGACAGGGAAGTGCTTCCTGAAATTCAGACAGCCTCTGTGGATCTAAGGGCTACGGAATAACGCCTTGCCCTTTACAAAGTTGTTTTGCGCTCACTCTCCCTGAAGACGTGTGTTCTATTGCTTGGCACTTCCTCTCTCCCCTTCACAAACACAACTCCAGCTCCATCCGCCCGTCAGATGCTTCCGACAGCCTTTTTCACAGAATAAAACAGAATATGAAATTACTGTGAGCACCAGCTGTTACTGGAGCAGCTGAGCTTGGGTTGGAGAACATAGAAAGCTCATCTAGCGGGCAGCTTGTGGCCACTTTGTCAAGAATCAACAGCAATGTGGGACTTTTAACCAGTCTGCTGGGGTTATCTAAAGGTTAGGTGTTGGTATGGGGCTAAAAGGTGTGGCACATAAGAGTGTTAAGCTACTCCCTGAAGTGCTGTGCCTGGTAGGTCATCCTGCTTACAGTTAAGTATCCATGACAACATTGCCCAAACCGTTTTCAAGTGGAGGGACTGCCTGCTTTAATAGCAATGACAGAGAACATGTATATCAGCATAATATCAGTTGATAGGTGGGGTTGTCTCAGGTCTTTCAGAGCCTGAAAACCACTGTAGTGTTATTTTGAATAAAGTAATGTTCTTCATCTGTATTATTTATATAAGGACCGTTAACAAAGAACAACACAGGGAATAAGCAGATTGATGGTTTTAGATGTCTGAAGCTTATAACAGAGATACGGAGTGGATCCCCAATGGCCCTGACAGAACAATGGATATAGAAAATGGATGGAAGTGTGAAGCCCCTAACTGGACTTGATTTTATATTTATGTTTTTAAAAAGTCCTTAAAAACAAACTTTTTTTGTTAGCCTAGACTAGATGCCATTTAACTAAAAATACTTATTAAGTCAGAGCAGATCATGTTTTTTTTGTTTTAATAATAAGGCTTATTGGACATAAAATGCCAGGTAGGATATCTACTGATCCTTTCTGTAAGATGAAAACTATTAGCCTCCATACTTCTCATGACAATGTTTTAATCAACTATATAAATCAACTATAAACTACATTTCAACATATAAAATATGTCAAGAGTGATAAAATGCCACTTGTGTAAATGGTTATAATGTGATTAAGAAAAAGTTGAGCCTTTTACACCATTTGCATCTTCTAAGAAAGTCCTTGAGTCAAATCCCAGCCTGGGGTCTTTCTGCATGTAGTTTACATGTTCTCTCTGTGTGAGGGTGGAGTCCCTTCCTGGTACTCCATAATCCTTCAAAAGTTCAAGTTTTTATTAGCCCTTTGGTAAGATTGTGTGTGTTCACTGCTTGTCCTTTATATCTCTTTTTAGCCCAGTGCCAGAATGAAGACCTGTCCACTTCGTTTCCTGCCTCTCATCACTGAATAAAACCCGGATGTAGGCACGAGCATGATCCTGCATGGCTAACTGTGTATAACGATGGATGAATGATTTACACTATATATATATACACTCCATTAAACTTTGGCATGTCTGTTTTGTTACTTATGTGCATAAAGACATGCTGCCTCAGGTAAGTAATGTTCTACAATAGACCTGCTGATTTATATCTACTGTAGCATACAGAGTCTGATCACCAGCTAAACCAGGCTGCCGCTGCCACTTTATTGGCCGCATTGAAAAATATTGCAGTGCAGACTCAGAATCTAACATATTGAAACTGTTTTCAACCTTGATAGCACTTTGAGAACTCAAAGATCCATTTTTAATGAGACAATCCTTCCCATCTGTAGATACAAAACTATCCACCTATCAAAGGTTTAATGTGCTTCTTTAGGCCTTCAAAAGTTAACTATAGGAATTTATATGGTGAAATATTGCCTTTGGAACTAGAGTATTAATTTTTTTAAATGTTAGCAGTTTATTGTTTAGTTGTTGCTATGGCAATTAGGCTCTTCTTAAGGAAGACTGAATAAACACCTCCTGCAGCCAAAAGAACATGTTTTTGTATGAAGACATTAGTTCTTTCAAAAAAGAACAGTTGTCACTGTAGAAATTTGTTGGTAAAAGAGCCACTTTGTCTCAACTTTAAAAAGAAATGATGTAGTGGCTTCTATCCCAAAAAGCAACATTAAATATGCAGTAGATGTTATCTGCTAAGTTATTATTTCTCTAAGGGTTTTTTTTTTATAAATCCCCACTATAAAAAGAGTTTAAAACAACTTATTTTCGTCTCTTAAGTGTTTAAGTCTCCTTTGAATGCCAGAAACATACATATATTCAGATTTCTTTAAAGGTTTCTTAAACCACAAATCTTCACGTTATTTTGTATTTTCTAAAAATAGGCAAAAGCTATAAAACTGCACATAACAGCATGTAGAGACATAAAAAAACACTTATTGGGATAAAAATGAACGATAGATTAAGAAATGTAAATCTATTGAATGACAAAGATTCCCTGAGAGTTAAATCCCAAGGAGTTTTTACTGTACAACATTGCAGTCTGTTCTTTACTCCTGCAGCTTTTTTAAATTACTCAAATTGAGTGAGGAAATTTAAGCATGCACAACAGAAAATCAGTTAATTGACTTTATGTCATCATTGTGCCTCTAGTGGCTGTGCATAATGTTGACACATTGACTCTTACAAGCTCAAAACTGCCAGTTTTGCTTGTTTTTCTTTGCCTTATTCTATGACATTGAACTGAAAGAAAACAACTACAAAAATAGACAGTAGTTTATCTTCCCCCCATATAATAAGCTTAGTTTTTGAAATATTTTCCTCAGGAGCTACTAATCATTG
>JAUZNJ010079892.1:0-24181 GCA_034780135.1 Jordanella pulchra | reverse complement strand
ATGGATGGATGGATGGATGGATGGATGGATGGATGGATGGATGGATGGATGGATGGATGGATGGATGGATGGATTAGAAATAATGTTCCATGTAGTGATTGTCGTGTTGCTGTCGAATTACTGAGCAACACAAAGATCGGTCTGCTGCTCCGACCTATTTATTATGATGCACCCAATGATTGCAGAGTCATCCAAGTATTTCGGCTGATGACATGACTCTGTCTTGATGCAAAGTAATACTGTTTCATCTCCATGTTTCCCATTAGGTAACAATAAATAACTATAGGATAAATCAGAAAAGCATAGAAGACCAGAATTAGTGAGGTCACTGACACATGGTTTATTATTCAGCACCACGGCATTGCTGTGACACAGACAGTGTTTAAACATAGCGTGTCTTTCTTCCCTCTAACAGAGTTTAACATGCCTGATGCCAAACAGTTAAGGTTTTACATGGCATGACAGGGGAAACGTGCAGCTTGAGGGATTGTTGGGGCTTTATGCTACATCACATCCATCCATTTGTCTGTCTGTGTATGCATCCTTCTGTCAATCTATCCGTCCGTTTATTCACCCATCCATCATGACAGATAAAGGGCTGGCATATTCCTATTAAAGCAACTGTGACCTTTAAATCTGTTTTTCATTTGTGCTTTAAGATACCAAAAATAGTTCAGCATATATGGAAATGTGTTCACTCTCTAGGAGTTAAATAAAAAATGTTAACGGCTTTAAACAGCAGTTTAGCTTACAAAACATTTTTTTTATTGTTTGGACAAGGACTGACCAAGCATCCTTGAATGCTACAGTTTCTGATGGGAGAATACTTAATGTTATTAACTGAATTATTGTCATGCAAAGTACACTTCTGCAAGAAGATCAGCTCATACGTTACTTCTAACCTCACCTTACACAACATACACTGGTGGTGAATAAATCATATAGCTGAAGCAAAATTAAACATGCAACTATTAAACACTAACAAAAACCATCTACATAACAGAATTGAAGGCTTTTGTGTGTAAGGTTAACGACAATAACTATCTCTTACAGTTGCAAAGTATCAATGCCTTACTCATAAAAATATCTTTTTTTTCATCAACTCAAACCAGTCCAACCATTTTTTTTTTGTTTTTGTTTTTTTTAATTCTCCTTCTCACTGATAAAGCCTTAAATAGCCAAGCTCCATTGTATATCAGGGATCTGGTTGTTCCTTAAGTTCCTAACAGAACACTTTGCTCTCAATCTGCAGGTTTACTTGTGGTTCCTAGAATTTATAAAAGTAGAATGGGAGGCAGATCTTTTAGTTATCAGGCCCCTCTCCTGTGGAACCAACTACCAGAATTAGTCTATGAGGCAGCACACTGCTTACTTTTAAGGCTTTCCTTTTCGATAAAGCTTATAATTAGAGTGGCTCAGGTTATCCTGAGCTATCTCAATAGTTATGCTGCCATAGGCTTAGACTTCTGGAGGACAGAGGGACCAGTTTTCTTCATTCTATCTGCATCATTCTATCTCTACTCTCCCATTCTGCAATATTTGCTAGTTCAATCTCTAACTTTAGTCTCTCTCTGTTTTTCTCATCATAGTAGCTTTGTCTTGTCTGTTGCTTTTTGGCTGTGGTCCAATTCTGTAGAGAAATATCAGCTGTGCTTCTACCATCAACAGTTTTGTTTGTAGATGTTGTAGCTTGGCCTGTGTTTCAATGTAGTCATTTTTTCTCTTACTGTAACTAGCTGGATGTGCTCTCTTTCATCCTCTGACATTGGAGCTGGCTGTGTCTGTCTGGCTGTGCCTTTCCTGGACAGGGCCGCATGTGGAGCTGACATTTACCTTTAATATCTCTGCTTCTTTCTGTCTGTCTGCTTCTTTCTTCTTGAACCCCAGTCGGCCTCGGCAGATGGCTGTTCACACTAAGCCTGGTTCGGCTGGAGGTTTCTTCCTATTAAAAGGGAGTTTTTCCTCTCCACTCTCGCTGCATGCATGCTTGCTGTGAGGGATTGCTTTTTAATCATTAAGTTAATGCAATCATCTGGTTTTCCTTAGATAGAAACCGATCTGACTGCGATTGGATTGAATTGTCTTTGTAAAGTGCCTTGAGATTACATGTGTTGTGAATTGGCACTATATAAAAAACTGAATTGAACTAATACTTTTTAAATTTTCAGAGAAAACTAACTTGTGGAAGTTACATTTTGTCTTGCAGACTTCAAACCATATAATTCTACTGTTAAAGTAAAGACTCATTCGCCCAGTTAAGGTTGTTTTCTAGACTATCCTTTTGTGATTTTGGTAAGCCTGTGTGAACGCAGCCTCAGTTCCCTCTTTTTACCCCATAGCGAGGTTCATTTTCTGCTGCTGTTGTCCATCTGCCTAATATTCAGCATCATTATGTATTCAGGGATGATATTCAGCAGACCGTGGTTGTATCAAGTGGTTATTTAAGCTGCTGCTGCCGCTCATCATCTTAAACCAGTCTAACTGTTCTCCTTTGCATTGTGTCTTCAGTTAAGTGTTTTTATCCCACCCCGACAACCATTCACTCCAATTTGAAACAGTTATACGTAAAAATCTCATTAGATCAGCAGTTTCTAAAACACAAACCAGCTAGGCACACAATCTGTTTAAAACAGGTAATGAATGGAGCAGTTTTTTCTCCTGACCTCAAATTAATGAATAAATACCTAACAAATAGTTTTAAAACTAGAAAATAGCAACAGACCCCTTACCTTCAAATCATGATCTATTTCTAATTGCTTTGTATCAAATACACAAAACGCACATATTTTTAAGTTTGGTCCAAGCGAAATTATATCCTAGTTCTTTCTGAGAGCAGTATTTCAGTATTAAGTGTTAGCTATTTCAATTTTATTTATCAGGCTATTTTTTTTATATCAGCCTAGGTGTGATATCCCACACTATCTACAGTACTGTTGAGATGTCTGATTAATATGTGTATGGTAATTAGCTTGATTCAAACACAATTTCGCACACTTCATTCCCTCTATAAAAAATATAAGCATGCAGCACAAAGCTAATCGACCTCATTAGTTTGCGTTCATCTTTAAGAAACGGAACCACAGCTTGCAGGTAACCTTGAAATGACCCAAGGCGTGCAGTGTGAGCGCTGAGCTGGGAGCGCATCCACCTGTTCCGTCATCAGAGGAACTGTGGAGAGAAAAGCTGCTGCCTTTGCTGTGTAACCACGGCAACTCCTCCCTCTAAACTGAAACATCACCAAAGCTTCCTCTGCGTAAGCCAAGCAGGGGAGGGACGCAGGGTGCCGTTTACCTGGCTTCTATTAACCTGTTATTGTTAAATCAACTATATCACGTGCTCAGCCAAGCCAAGAATAACACCCCCCCCCCCCATTTTTTTCGAGTAAGAGGAGGTTTCTCTGTGCTCATAATCGTAAAGGATGCTGCTGATTTGGCTGCTGCTGCTGCTGTAAGGCGCGCGCACTCTATTTACAGAGCTCCTCCTCTGTCGTCGGCGAGTGGTCACATTTTTTTCTCTGCTCAATGAGACCAAGAGGGCACAGGAGAGGATTTCCTAATCTCAACGTGCAGCCGAGTCGTGTGCCTATTTTTCTCTCGCCTCTATTAAAGGTAAGGCATGACTCTGGGTGCGCGTCATGCGCCTCGCCAGCAAAAGGGGACGTTGTTAATGTTGGGCTTTTTTTCTGCTGGGGAGAAATAATCTTAGTGGTTTAAACTGAAAGGGTGAAACTGAAGGGCATACAGGGAGTGGAGAAGGAAATAAGAAGAGTTCAGCTGTGAAGGCAGCGAGCATCTGAGAAGTCAGTGCGGACAGGACGAGGGTGTGCGGGGTGTTTATCCGCCCTCACCTGCGAGCATCGCGTTGTTGTGTTCTATAGACAACAATCAAGTCATGCCTGCGAAGCGCAAATTGTATTTCCAGGTAATGGCATCAAAAGCATTTTTGTTGTGAAATAGTTTTCTGATCCATTAATTCATTCATGTTCATGCTGTTGCCTGATAAGTTTCTCGGCATCATATGAAATGAATATATCGTCATGTAAATGTTGAATTACAGCTAATTTTAAAGAGCAATGATGTCCTGCCAAAGGATGGTAGTCTCTGTGACCAACCACTATTAATTATTGCCAAGTTTTTTCTTGTAATAACGTTATGAATTATTTGTCTCAGCATTTTCACTCTGTCACATAGAATAATAATAATGCACATAAATACATTTTTATTATTGCAAGTACACACATTTCTCATTCTTGTTTGCAGGTCCTTGTGTGCATTTTGAATGGGGGTGATAATTCAGGCAGTAGCTCAAAAGTCAGTCTACTTTTTTGTATGCCTGCGTTGGTTTGTTTTATTGTTTTTTTAACTTAGAAACACAGGACTTGTATCTCTTTAATTGTTGTTTTAGTGTGGGCTGTCCTTATCCTGATTTAGCTCAGAAAATCAATTGAAAATGTCCTACTCAAATGTAGCCTAAATAATTGTGCTGAGTCAGAGTTGGTTAAACCCAACAAATGTTCTTATTTGGATAGTTATTTAAAATACGATTGTTGTTATACTGTATCCAACAATGATGTAACCTAACATTGATAGAGGTTTTAATGCCAATTGGACATAGCATTATATATATCCGACTCTGCAACAAGCTAAAATGCACTGGGAATAAGGACCCCTTCCTATAAAATACAACAATAACTTCTTTAGCCGTTGGATTTTGTAGTAGCTTGTTTGTTGATTTGTACCACACATGCTTTCAAAAACCATAGTTGGCAATGACTCTGCTGCTGATGAATCACTCCTTGGCCACTTTTGATAAAGGTGCAGTTTTGGATAAACTCTGACACAACTGTCTAGCCAAGCATGATCAAATCGTTACACCTTCCTGTTTTTCCTGCTTCTTAAGCATCAATTTCAAGGATTAACTTATTCTTGGGCTTGTTCCCGGATACATTTCAAACCTTATTTTTATTTACACTGAATAGCTAAAAAGTACATAATTTACTGTTTCTACTTAAAATAAAATATGTTTTAGGTCAGTTAATAAAAACAAAGTTTGTTTTTCTTTTTTGCTCAATACCATGTTCTGCTCCTTATCCATCAGGGTCATGGGGAGCTGGTATTTATCGCCAACATTCTATGGGCAAAAAGCAGGTTAAACCATGGACAAATTGGCAGTCCATCACAGGGCAACCCATAGACATTAAACCTTACACATACACAGTTACACCTAAGGGCAATTTAGATATGTCAATCCAACTCCATGCAGAAAAACACTCTAGATCAGGAACCCAGGACCTTCTTGCTGCAAGGCAATAATGTTACAAACTGCACCACCATGCCGCCCTTAAATACCATGATAATGAAAAAAATATATTTTTTAGTAGTTATTCTTTCTTCACCTTTTGAAATAATGACCAATATGTATTTAATCCATTTAGGAGGGCCTAGATGATGATGTTTTGACTTTGTAACCATCTGATTAATTAATTATAAAATAATTTCGGTAAATGGAGGCACAGTTATATTTTAAGGTAACACATCAAGTAAAATCCTTGTGTTACATCACAGCTTATTCATTCTAGGATATTATTTCTAGATGCCGTCACGGTGCCATGTCTGTCTGGTCACACATTTAAATGCAAGTTTAAACACCATGGCAATCTTTGGCCAACAAAGGGAAGGCATTATGTGTCTCAGAAAACAATGTGTTTTATTTTGAAATTTGTATGTCAACCTCAGTTTTGATCAACTTTCATATGTGGGAGTAAACTGGATTAAAATGCAGTAGTTTTCAAAGCTCAGCAGTGTGAATGTTCATGACATATTTTATACAACATTTATGCCTATGGCTGAATCCCAAACCAGCCCCTAAGCACTAACTCTGTGTTTGTGTGTTCCCGTGGAGGGTCCGCCACATTAAGAGCCATCATAAACCACGTACTCAGTAGGGTGAGTGCACCGTTCAGCCCTTATAGCAAGTCTGCATCAGTACCAGTTCGCTGGAATTTGGTAGCGAGCGTAATGGCAAACTAATGGCAGAGGAAGAATTGGCTTTTAAATGTAAGTTTTGCTGGTTTGCTGCATCTTCGTCACAGTAACAGAAACTTACAAGTTGGGGAAAATGAAAAAAAAAATCATTAATCCCTAAAGGGAAGGTCCTCTTTGAAGTAATTTTATTTGACTGCATATATTTCTTTTTAAAAAAGGAGCAAATGTTTGATGTCATGTAAACCCGCGCCACAGAGCTATAGCCATGCATATGTGGCGTCACTGTGTTGCCAAGTAACAGGTGCTTTCCTTTTCTGTCAGAGGGAAGAGGCCAAGCCATTCTCGCTTATACAGCCCACCTTCAATCAAGGCACCTTCCAAAACTGCACGTGTGACTCCATTGACAATTCGCAATGATTGTTAAGGGTTAGTGCTTAGGGGGCGGCTTGGGATTCAGCCATTGTCCTAGTTCATACTATAAATCCACATAGTTTTTTCTACGTCAGTAGAATTTACATTTCTACCAATGTTTTTAATAGCTGTGCTATTTTTTCTTCTTTCTTGATGTAGTTATTATTTTTTTGGTCCAATGCTTAACAGAAAATATTGATACAGAGAAACCTACATGACTACTTCCTTGAACTATGATGGCTAAAGTCTCCTATAGAATGGGGTTGTCAATCTGAAGTCTAATCCTGGTCGCATGTAGATAATATGAACAACCATATCTTAACTGAGCATCAAAGCACGCTGTATGACCTTGGCCAAAGAGAAGGAAACCCTTACTCCAAGCTGCAAAAACTAGATTACTCTTTGTAAATGCACACTGGGACAATGACCTTAATTTTTGGAGACAGTACTGGAGTCTGATGAGATAACCTCTACAAGTCTGAGATTATCATTGCCTTCAAGTGAAGCTAGACTCAAGTGTTAGTGCTTTGCAGGGGGGACTGGTAAAACCTCTCAAACTAGATGACATTATAAGAAAGAATATTATGGGGAAGTATTGAATAAGTATCTTAAGACATCATCAAGGAAATTAAAGCTTCAAAACAAAAAGGTATTTCAAATTAGAAGTGACCCCAAAGTTGCCTACAGACAGTAAAATTAATATTTTAGAGTGCCCATCTCAAAGCTCTGCTCTAGATCCCATAGTAGGTACATGGGGAGTTCTATTAAAGTTGACGTAAGCCAATAATGACTTCAGCAGTTCTGTCATCAGGAATAGACCAAAGTTCCTACAAACTCTTCCTGGAAGCTCTTGGAAGAAATTACCGAATTATTTACCCCAGTCATACACTTTAAAAACAATTCTAACTGATACAAAGGACGTTTTTGTAAACATCTCAAAATGAAGGCATTATGGTTTTACCTACATATCCAACCAATCAGGACATACCAAAATGAAAAGATTAGTAGTCTATATCTTGAATAGTCAAAATGTGGCACTTGAGTGGTGTTTTAAGGCCAGTCTTCATGTTTTTAATCCCCTTTTCTCCTTTTGTAGCTGGGGAACAGGGTTATTTTTTGTACATCTTCTAATTAAATTTTGGCTTGAGGTATTTGCTTTCCTCCTAATCAGTTTTTGATATTCTTTTCTGTTCTTTCATTCTTATCTAGTGAGGCCTGATATGATGACATCCTTTGGAAAACTGGATCCTGCACAGCACCGGAAACCTTCTCATCTCATTTGAATCTAAGGGCAATGCAATGTTTTGCTTCCCAAAGTTCCTAGCAACCTGTTAAACACAAGGACACTTAGACCTGCACCAACATGGCTTCAGATCAGCCTGACATGGTCTCCCCAGAGAAGTGGTCTGCAGAAGATCCAAGTTGTAAGCAGCTGGGCCGAAGGTATATGCGAAAAAAGCTCCGGCCTGTGCGGGTTTTAGGGTTGGTCTTCAGCCTGTTGGCTTTAAGTGCCGTCTCCGTCAGTGCCTTGAGCAGAAGTTCAGATGGGCTCAACAAGCCATTGTTTCCCCAGGTGGCTCTTCAGCAGTCGGCCCCACACAGGACCCTACTTTTCACACCACAACAGGGGGACCAAAATGTGTCCGTTGACATGCCCATAGCCATGAAATCCACAGCTGACAATGAGACACATGGGGAGTACCCACGAGACCTTTTTAGCCGTGAGGAAAGGCGTCAAGGAGCAGTGGTCCTTCACATGTTTGGCATGATCTACATGTTCATTGCCTTAGCCATCGTGTGCGATGAGTTCTTTGTTCCAGCGCTGACGGTGATCACAGAAAAGCTCTCCATCTCAGATGATGTGGCAGGTGCCACCTTCATGGCGGCGGGTGGTTCAGCCCCAGAGCTCTTCACCTCCATCATTGGAGTCTTCATCTCACACAGCAATGTGGGCATTGGCACCATCGTAGGCTCAGCAGTCTTTAACATCCTTTTTGTCATAGGGATGTGCGCCATCTTCTCCAAAGAGATTCTCAATCTGACATGGTGGCCTCTTTTCCGCGATGTTTCTTTCTACATCCTGGATCTGATCATGCTAATCATTTTCTTTTTGGATAACTTCATCTCCATTTGGGAAAGTGTCATGCTGCTCTCTGCCTATGCCGCCTATGTAGTGTTCATGAAGTTCAACAGCACAGTCGAGGGCTTTGTCAAGGGTTGCATGCACAAGAACCAAGTGGTGGAAGTGGAAGTACAGCCCAAGGTGAGTTAAAAAAATATACACTACTCAAAAAAATAAAGAGAACACTCAAATGCCACATCATAGATTTGAATGAATGAAATATTCTCATTGAATACTTTGTTCTGTACAAAGTTGAATGTACTGAAAACAAAATCACACAAAAGAATCAATGGAAATCCAATTTATTAACCTGTGGAAGCCATTTGCAGTCGCATACAAAACTAACTACAGGCTTATCCAACGTTGATGTAATGTTCTTAAAACACATACCTTTATGGCCTCCCTACAATGCCTGAGCATGCTCCTTATGAGGTGACGGAAGGTATTCCGAAGGACCTCCTCCGAGACCATGACTAAAGCGTCCACCGACTCCTGGAGCAACGTGACATTGCTAGATGGATCGAGACATTATGTACAGAATATACTAATTGGATTCAGGTTTGGGGAACGATTGGGCCAGTCCATAGCTTCACTTCCTTCATCTTGCAGGAACTTCTCACACACTCCAGCCACATGAGGTCTAGCGTTGTCCTGCATTGGGAACCTAGGGCCAACCGCACCTGCATATGGTCTCACAAAAGGTCTGAGGACCTCATCTTGGTATCGAATGGCAGTCATGCTACCTCTGGTAAGGACATGGAGGACTGCGCTGTCTATCACATTTGCTCAGAGTGAACCTGCTTTCATCTGTGAAGAGCACAGGGTGCCAGTGGCAAATTTGCCAATCCTGATGTTCTCTGGCAAATGCCAAGCGTCCTGCATGTTGTTGGGCTGTGAGCATAACCCCCATCTGTGGCTGCCGGGCCCTCATACCATCTTCATGTAGTTGATTTCTAACCCTTTGTGCAGACACATGCACATTTGTGGCCTGCTGGAGGTCATTTTGCAGGGCTCTGTTGTGCTCTTGCTGTTCCTCCTTTCACAAAAGCAGAGGTAATGGTCTGCTACTGGGTTGTTGCCCTCCTATGGCCTCCTCCACATCTCCTGGTGTACTGGCCTGTCTCCTGATAGAACCTCCAGCCTCTTCCCACTACGCTAACAGACACAGCAAACCTTCTTGCCACAGCTTGCATCAATGTGCCATCCTGGATGAGTTGCACGACCTGAGCCACTTGTGTCGGTTGTGGAGTACGTGTCATGCTACCATGAGTTTTAAAGAACCACCAACACTCAAAACCGACCGAAACATCAGCCAGAGAGCATAGACACTGAGAAGTGGTCTGTGGACCCCACTTGGAGAACTACTGCTCTATCGAGTGTGTCTTGCTAATTGCCAATAATTTTCACCTGTTGCATATTTCATGTGCAAAGTAGCATGTGAAATTGATTGTTAATCAGTGTTGCTTCCTACATGGACAGTTTGATTTCACAGAAGTTTGATTTGCTTCAAGTTATACCGCGTTGTTTACGTGTTCCCTTTTTTTTGAACAGTATAGTTTCAAATGTTGCAGTGTTGGTCATTTCACCCCAACATCATTTTATACTTTAGCAGTTGGCTGCTGCATGTTTTCTACTGACCTCACAAACATACAATTCAATTCCATTGCATCAAAGATCTGTCCATTTGAAAGACTTTTCATTGTTATTAAAAATATCAAATTGTAAATCTAAATAAATTGATATATAATAATTTAACTTATATAAAATGGTAATGTATAAGCCGTGGGGCAAAAGTGAATATGCACTATATGCGACTCAAAGGGTCGCCACGCTCTATGGGGTGGCAAAACAATTGCTGGAAAACAATTTCTTGTCA
Organism: Jordanella pulchra; assembly: GCA_034780135.1. NCBI lineage: Eukaryota > Metazoa > Chordata > Actinopteri > Cyprinodontiformes > Cyprinodontidae > Jordanella > Jordanella pulchra. The sequence continues at coordinate 13,788 of JAUZNJ010079892.1, read as the reverse complement.
GCCATTCCTGCAAGTAACAGCGGAAGAGGGTCTTTGGAAACATGATATCATCTGATAACACTTAAAATGTGAAGTCATATGATGACAGGTAGCTAAAGATGGAGAGGAGAGAATAGAGGGAAGATGGAAAAAGACCTTTCATGTGTCTAAGAGGGACCAGGATAAAGATTTTAAATGATTTTTGATTGACTGTAAGTAATATATGTCAGCCTTTCAAAAAGGGGGTGCAAATATCAGCTAAAGTTACCAGTGATAAAATCATAGATTATTGTCTTGCAACTGGGGAGACTGGGGACCTTTTTTCCAGCCAGAAAAAAACCTAATTCTAATACTGCTCCTGGATTTATTAGGAATATACTGTTTTTAGGATATTAAAGTGTTTTTGGTTTGCTTTTGTTTTACTGCTGTCGGTTTATTTATTAAGCTAAAAACCTAGATGATTTTAAGGTACAGGATCTGTTCCACCATCTGACTCTGCATTAAGATGAAAATTATAAAAGAATATGATCTCTTTAATCAGCTTTAAATTGTATTGACTGTTGACACACATCTGATCCAAAAATCTCAATAACAGCGAGATGCGAAAGTGGGATCCCCAGGTCTCCCTGACTGATCAGTATTTACAACAGATCATGACAAAGGAGGACTTGCTTGAGATTATTTTTGTTTAGACAGTAATTGTTTTATTTAACCAGTTATTGAATCAAAAAATAAATGTGAGATGACTGAATACGGCATAAAAGAGGCTTAAAATGTCTTCACACACATATGACACTACAGAACGGCCGTGATGTATCTGATAACTCTGATCAGATGGAGTGTCCAATCAGTATCTAATATCCAACAAGGATATTAGATACCTGTGAAATAATTTGTTTTTTATTCGTAGTTTGAATGCTGTAATGTTAAAAACTGTTGTTGCACCCTTTTGTGTTCCAGTGGTTTGTTTCTATGAAATTGATAGTCGACCCCTTTAAACATGTTATGTACTTCACTTGAGATTGGTTTATCTTCAGTGAACAAATAACAAAGCCAGTTATTTAGAATAGAACTCCAAAGATCTTCATCTCTCAAATCTCCACTACTTGATCAGGCAGTGTGTATCAGCAGCGGTCAAACACGCGCAGCGCTCATATCCCTTCCCTCATTACTTTTGAAACAACAGAAAGTCAAGAATGAAGTGCTGTCAACAGCCACACATATCATTTTACATCAATGATTGCCTCTACACTGCTGTGAAGAGCTGGAAAACAGTATTCCACTGTGAGATTAATAAAACACAGTGAAACACAGAATCCTGGGTTAAGCTCTGCACATTATGTCTCAGTCTGACAAACAAATCCCTTAGAATATCTAGGGCTGACTTTAACCCCCTCAGTTAAACATTTTTTCAAAGCTCTTTTGACAAGGTCAATCATATAGTCTCTGTTTTTTTTTCTCTTTCATGCGCTATGGGTATTTGAAATTTATTCTTGATCTATTTTTCATTTGTTGAGAATGAAAGAAGGGGAAATGTTGATTCTGTCTACCAGAAATAGCATCGTTCTGTTCCTTCAGCTGACACAGACCTCCTCAATGACACTTGAGGGCAAAAGACACCGCAGTGCAATTTGATACTTGTGTGGAGATTATCCTAACGGATTTTCCTTTGTGACAAGAGATGGAAATTAAATTTCAGAAAGTTGCATTTTGAAACTATCATTAAATTTGGATTTATTTTAAGTACAAGATGGATAGTTTTTTTTTTGACAGCAGGTTATACAATAAAAACCCTGTGGAGGACGCCAATAGTACCATATGGTGCACAGCTTTGTCAGTTTTACCTTTATGCCCTGTTATTTGGAATTGCCAGAGAGAGAGAGAGACTGTTAGAGAAGACTCAGATGACCTTGAAATGCAATGCAACCTGGAAATTTTGGTAGCATTTGCATTTGGATTTTTTTAAATTAACATTGTGCATAATCAATACATGGCCTCATATTTTAACCAAATTATTAAAGATAGAAGTATTTAAGTGAAAACGCTTTAATTTCACCAAATATGCATTACTTTTAATACTTTTTTTTTGTCTTAAGGGTTGATAAAACTAAAGTGACACAAATATTAGAATACTTTCCTTTACACACTGATTTTAATCAACCTTTAACACTTTGGGGACACTCCTGTTATTTCCAGAATTAATTGACGGTAGCTGATGTAGGTGTTCTGGGTGTTTGCATTTATACAGTGGTGATGGAGACTAGGACTAGAGGTTAAGAACAAAAAAAACAGAACTTTTAACAAGAGTCTGCAGTTTTTTCTTCCTATGGGCAGTTATATTCTCGGTTCTCAGTTTTAATGTTCTTTGTGTGTTATTTTTTGGTCTTTTTATCATGTTTTTAATCTATGTATTTCATAGGTTTCACTAATTATCCTGCATCTAATGATTTTAAAAAGAAAAAGTGAATTCATGCATTTGAATTTGCTGTGACCTTTCTCTGACTTGCATAGGGTCAGAACTATACATTCCGGTTCCACTGTGTCCCAGTGGTGCATCGACCTTACGCCTTATATAGAATCTAGATGTCACCCAGCTAATTAAACCAGTTGTGTGTTTGTGATCCTAGTCCCATTGGAACACTAGCTGCGTTTCCATGAAATTGCACAAATTGTAATTACGAAAATAAATTTGCTAAATGGAAATCCTGACATTGAAAACAAAAGTTATTTTGATAAAAACGTTTTTATGCCCCGATGAGGTAGTTTTGCAGTCGCATCGAAACTATTGCATTTTTCAAAACTTTAAAGGAAAACACTTCTTTAGCATTGTCAAGATCAGACGTAGTTAAAGGATGATGATGCAGCATATTTGGATTCATAAGGAGATTATTTTTTTTACATTTTGTTCACAAAGATGAACACTGAATACTGTAGAGCCGTAGCTGAAATGTAGTTGTATCTCACGTAAATGTTTACATCCCCAGCTAGGGTGTTTCTTTTTTTTTAAGTTATCGGATGAACAAAGGTATTCAAGTGCTGTTCTAATTGTATTTCTTATTCACTGCAAATAGTGCAATTGCGAACATTTGCAACATCGCTATAATTTTGTGCAAATTTATAATGTCAATGCAATTACTGACTGTGTCTATGTTTCTGTCATTCAGCTGCTGATTTGAAATTAAGTTTTCTTTCTTTATTCACATTTTTCAATGCATCATAATGCTGGCAGTGAAACAGCCTTTAAAGAGATACCACCACTACTATACTTCTGAGTATATGCAATATTCTTAGTGTTCTACTCTTTGCTTTGACTTCTCCAAACATTCTTCTTGCAATAATAGCTAAACAGCTCAATCGTTTTCCTGTCAGGACATGAAGATTTTCTCCAGAAGGCCTATGGTGTTTCATATAGATAGCGGCGGATTTCAGGCAAGCTTAAAGTCACAGCTTTGGGAGAAAGGTCATCTTTTTGGTCACTACTCTAAATCTTGTGATGGTAAACTCATTTTGCTGTGGGCAGTGATACTGACCTTTCGGTTTCTTCCAACTTTTGATAAGCTTGAGGCTAAGTTTTTCCTGGGTTGTTCATGAACAGTTTGGGTCAGAATCTCTGACAAAACACAGGAATACAGTATTTCCTGATCTCACTCTTTTTGAAAAGTTGTCACAAACGCTTCAAGGCTCCGTTTGTACCTGAAAAGTGGACCAATTTAAGTGATTTCAAGAAGATTGTTTAAAAAACAAAATAAAAAAAAGACAAGTCGGTGAAAGACAGTCAGCTAGCTGTACGTGGGGGGAAGCTGCACAGAGTATAAATGCAGCAGCATACGTCAAGCATAATGAGCCATTTACTTCCAATAATACAATATAGTATATTTTTTAAACTATACTTACTTCAAATGACAGCATAACAGATAGAAAATGACATTAAACCAATGCAGCTTGTACACAAAAATAAAAGTCTTGGTTAAAAATATAGACTGTAGGTGTGTCACTTTGTTGCATTTTTGTTTAAAAAAGGCTTTCTTTTTTTGAATGAAGTTACCTAGGATGGGTATTATAGCCAGACTCAGGTAAAATTTGCTATAGTTCTTTTTTTTTTCCTTAGGTAGAAATAAAGAGCAAAATGCAGTAAAACTACTCTTAAAAATAACGTTTTTTTAAAAAACGTTACTGAAGTTAATGTAACTGAATAAATATAAGTAGTTACTACCCACCCCTGGTAGGAAACTTTACATTGCAGAGACAGTCAGAGGCTAGTTTAGATGTTGATCTTGAACTGCATAGTTAACTAAAACTTTTTCTATTAGATTTAGAAATATATTAAGGTTCTATCCTGTCAGCTGCTAGTATGGCAATTGCAGAATTTGTAGAACCTGACTGGCAATTCCCAAATATAGCCTTAGCTTGTGGACCTTTAATTAAATTATCTAGACACTTACATGGACAGCAGAGTAATGTTTTCCAGACATGTCATTAACTCACTGCCACCCTTGATCTTATTACATAATAGCGTGTGCTGTTTACTAACTTGTTCTTTTTCTATGTATATTCCTCTTTGTTTTCATTACCATGCTGAAATTATAAATTGATTTCAGTTTTTATCTGTTAGAAAATAAGGCTCTTCCTTACCAGCTCAACCGTTACAATACAAGAATGATGCCTGTTTTTCTTTTATTCCTAAAGGCTGATGTAAAACACTTAGTAAAAGACTTAGACTGATGTTTGATTTCCCTGCAGCAGCAGTTTTAAATCTATTCAGGCTATTGTTTTATCGGAAGTTCAGCAGCCTCACAGAAAGCAGTAAAGGATAATCCAGTTAATGCAGCTATATGCCTCATAACGCTATACATTAAGACCAACTACCCGAACAAAAGACAGTAGTACATGGAGTGTTTCATGTTCTTTTCATCAGGTTAATATTGGTTGCTAAAATAAGCTTAAAGTGAAGTGCAATTCATAGCTACCCATCAATGAGTCAGTCTGCTGGAGGTGGATAATGTACTCTTCTTGCACTACTGCTTTTATTGTGAAGGTCAATAAAAAGTCACTTGGGGTTAATATCATTTTCTTAAATCTTCTTGTATTTGTTCTTGCTTTTTAACTTTTTGAAACTTCTTATAGTGTGTCCCATAGAGTAAAATTACATTTCCATAAAAAAGAAATCTAAATTAGTGCTAAAATCTTCATAAGAAATATAAACATTATTTGTGTTAATATAAAAATAAATCTGGAAAACCAAAGAAAATGTTCATATTTTCTGATTTAAAGATGAAATTAAAATATAATGCATCAAATAAAAAGTAGTTGAAATGAAAATATACCTACTTAAGGTCTGGCTATTTTTCCTTTATGTACATTTTTATTTACATTTAAAAGACAAATTCAATCAGTAGTAAATACAACAAAGATTTTCTTCTTAAATTTCCATCACATCTAAAACTCGATGGCAACAAAAGCAGCAACATTGAACAGTATCTTAACACCGTTTTCATGTCAGATCTTTCATACGTTCTGATTAGCTGGGTACAAATTTAAAATTGGCACAAGCTGTGAAACTACTGGAAGATTCAGTCACTAATTCCTCACTAATCAAAACCTGTTGAGCTGAGAATTTAAGTTTAAAGATTCTTCTCTAAGTTATAAGAGCCTCCATGTCCCCACCCACCCAAATCCACACAGACACCCACCAGACACATCAGGTCTGTCAGTACAGGGGACTGTGTAACTTCAAACAAAAGGACTGCCTTTGGTCATGCAACCTTTAAAGTGAGAGCCACTCCGACGTTGAATAACACTCCATAAGATCTCAAAGTTTATATTACTTTCTTTTATCCGTAAAGAAATTTAAAATGATGTTTGAAAGGTGGTTAAGTTTGTGAGTAGTTGCTCTTAGTTTGACTATACTTGTAATGTTATGTTTATTGTATTATCTGTTTAGAGTAAGAACTTTATTTCAATTACTGTTATCCTCATTAAGGTCTTTATAGTTTTCGATTTTTCATTCTAGTTTAGTTTTAATTATTTTTGCTCAAATTTAGTTTTAGTACATTTTTGAAATAGGTTTGCTAGTTTTTATTAGTCACATTTTTTTAACAATGCTTACTTCTTTTTAGTGTATTTTTGTTTTAGTACTAGTGTTAATTTTTTTTTTTTATTTCTTTGGTTCATCTCTGGGTGTTCATCTTCAGGTTACTCCAAATCCAGGCCTCCATTGGTTGATAAATTTTATTTCCATTGATGTTTTTTGTGAGATTTTGTTTTCATCACATTCATCTTTGTACATAACAAGGTATTCAATGACAATATTTCATTCGTTCAGATCTGTGATATGTTATTGGACTGTTCGCTTTATTTTTTTTTAACAGAGCATAAAACCCTGGTTCTTAACTTGTCCCAAAGACTACAGCTGAAAATTTGCTATCAACAGAAATGTTTAATAATTTCAAAATAGTTAAAAAAACAAACTAAATCAAGCAAACCTTTCATCCATTAAATGTTTGTCCTTCAGCCACTTACCTCTGATCTGATTGGAACAAACAGAGTGGAAAAATCTGATCTACTAATAGCAGTTGAAGAACGATTTATTAAGACATCCTGATAATATTAGAAGGCTAACAACATGTAATTATTGTAACTGATTTATGAATGAATAGTAGAGAACTTAGTGATATCAGTCAATAAATTTAATTTTCCCTGCAATTTATGTATTTAAACAGCAAATCCACATGTTCACAAAGAGCTATTGTATAGCACTTTGTGTGCCACTATTTTAATGAGATACAAATTGTCAGAAGTGCAAATAAAGTGTTACTGCAACTATAAATGCCTGTAATAGAGGGCAGTCATAGTGAATGTAGAGCTCATGGTCCCAGTGAACATTTTATTCATTAAATGCATGTAAACAATTTGTAAACTGTGAGTATATTATTATAATATTCAGATTTGCTCTAAAAAGGAAGGTTTTGTGGACACTAATTTGAATTTATTTATATATAGACATAAAAACAGAAGTTGAGAAAAATGAAAAGAACTGGAACAGGAAAGACGAACAATTTAAAAAAATCTATTTAGACTTTTCAAACATTTTTTAGCATTTTAAATGTAGACCCGTTTTAACTTAGATGGTATAATTGGAAAACCTGTGACATGTCCTTGGCTCAAACTCAATAATTAATATGCTGTGTCTTGAAACAGTTTCACCTCATAAGGCAGAACTGCTCAAATTATGGTTTTTGTGAACCTGGAAACACATCAGGACTTTGTTAAGGCTATAAATTGCTTACTTTGATGGTATTGTTAATGTATGTCAGTCAAGTGGAACATCCCTTCTGTGCTAGCTGCAGATGTTTATAGGTCAGAGAGGGCTTCATTGTACCGTCTCCTTCATAATTGTTGCACGTTCTGTCACAGTTAAGCTCCTTACACTGCTGGAGTGGGCCTTAATGTAACGAGACAGAATCCCATCCTTTCCGCATCATCTCTGATCCCACAGGACTTATTCTATAATTTCTGTACATCGAGTGTAAAAGGAGGTTGGCTTTTGCATTAATGCCTCCCTCAGCTAGTCATTCCTGAAATACTCTATGCACAGACTACTCAAGGTCACAGTAGAAATGAAGGCTCAGTCTGTACCCTGGAACAAAGAAGATCACAGCATTAGCAAATATTTTTTAAATAGTTAACAGACTATGTGGCCAGTTGAATGTATCTGTTTGAATACATCCCTTTTCCAACAATTGGATCAAAAAAACATCATGCTTTTAACAGCTTTTGTTGTATTTTTTTCAATTTGAAAAGCTCTTTTTCTTAAGCTCAGTGCTTGTTATTTTGTGGTGTGTCTCATTGTTCCACTGATGGATGGGCTGCCTGCCTTTGAAATTGCCTGTTCAGACAGATCAGATTAGCCTGCACTTTGTTTATCACTATTTTATGAAGGACAGTGGACCAACAACTACATGTTATTATATTTCCACTCTATAGATTCTGATGGCTCCTGATGATATCTTAATAAACATCTACACAAAAAAGCAATATCGGTCTAACTCTAATGGTAGCATCTGAATAAAAAAACACACAAAAGTGTTAATAACCTTTTGAACATTTCCCACATTTTTTCATCGTATAACCACAAACTTCAGTGTACTTTGCAGGGAATTTATGCGAAGGTTCAGCACAAAGTATTCCATTTGAATATCATTTATATAAACTTTTAGTGACAAAAATCTTTTGTATTGAGCCCTGTTACACTGACACCCTTAATAAAAAAAACACAAAAATCCCCTTTGCAGAGTTGAACTGTGTATAATCAGTGTTTAAATGTTCAGCTACAACTTCAGAGGTTTGCAAGAATAATGTTGCAGTATAATAAGCATCAAACATCTGATACAGCACTTATCAAAACTATACCTTTTTTTACGTGTGTGTCCTGTGTCCTGTTTTGCCATTATTGCTCTGGGAATAGATGTCCCAGGACTAGATGATAGCCCAACAGCTTTGCTTTCACAAGCAGACCGTTATGGTTGTTGCCATAAGGTTCCGCTTGGTACCTGTATATGGAACTTTATTGAAAATTATTTAGGGAGTAAAATTGTATACAATGGAGACGGAAAGGCAGGTGAGAAAGAAAGAGGGGGTAAGAACTAAGAGAAGAAAGAAAGAGATAGAGACAGGAAAAAGTGCATCAAAAGAGAGAAAATAAAACAAACCAGCAAAAATAGAGAGCAGAAAATATACAGTAATTCCTAGGATTCTGCTTCCGTGTCTGTATGAGACAAGAGGGAAAGAAAACAGAGAACATAACAACAACAAAAAGAAGACAACAGACAATCTAAGTGAACAAAAAAAGAAAAAAAGATTCAGGAGCAAAAGATATCCCCTTTGATATCCATGTGTGCGGAAGACAAAATCTATGGTGATTAAACAATACTATCCAGGTTGGTATCTGTAGCTGCAGCTTAATATTTAGTATTAGTGTAAATCTGTGAACACCATAAACCAAATTCCTGTGGTATGTATGCATGGGCACGGTCATGTTTCAAGGATTTACAAAGCTTTTGCAGAAGAAAAAAGTTTGCTCAATAGCAGCTGGGGGTGGCCCCAGACTCACTCTACAGGGCCCAGAATCAAGAAAGAGGCGACGTGAGCCCCAGATATCCAAAGGCTCCCCAGATGACTGGGTCACAAAGAGGGCAGACATAGGGATGGTGGTACTGACCAGTGAAGGGCAGATAAGAACATCCGGAGCCCGTCCCCTGTGGGGCCAAACCCCAAAGGGGCCCAGTCCCTGAGGGGCCCAACCCAAGAGGCCATTTTGCCAAGGTCCCGCGGGGCTGCGGTAGCAAGACCATGCCTCTGCCGGCAGCTGGTCATGCCAGGACTATTCCCAAACACCACCCCAGTCTTTTTTAAAAAGACTGGTACATTTGGAAACCTACCATTTAATGGTCATCCCATTCATTTGATCTGTGCCTATTGAGTACGTAATAGACAGTCTCAGTCTGTCTGGGAGTGTGGCAGAGCTGCATGGTTGAAACCCTAAACATGCAGCAACAGCTACAAGGGAATGTTTTTCTTTGGAAAGAAAAATAATAATGCATGAGTGTGACCAAATCAAATTCAGACCTAAATTCAATTTAGAATCTGATGCAGGACTTTTTACAGATGCTTTTCATTCAGTATGCATGTGAGGTGGTAAGGTTACAACTTTCTTGTAGTTTCATGCGGCTGCATTCATTTTAGGTACTGTTAGGAGATGCGAAATAAAAATGGATCATTTCTGGACACTGAAGACGAGGGATACTGAACTCTGCTTCTGTTACTGTTGGATAGATAAGCCAGCATGCACAGAGGCAGATGTTGTCTCTGCCGACATAGAAGGTGCAACCTCTGATGCATTACCATGCTATAAATAGCATTACTGTGGCAAGATCTTCCATCAGGATGTGCTTCAAGGATTGGTTAAAAAGCAAGTCCTGTGCAGAAAGGTGTGATGCTGTTTGTGTGTCCCCCCTTGAGAATTTGTCCAGTTGTGGGTGCTGGTGTTGTACATGTTGTTGTACATATTGTATGCTCAATACTATCGGTCCGTTTTCACGCTTCCATTTGCACCATTTTTCTTTTCTTTTGATTAAGTAAATAAGTGATAATAACAGTATTACCTCTTTACTGTGGTGGTGTGAGTCATGTTCAAGGGATTAAAATCCATTTTATTAGATGAATGGCTAATTTTCAATAAAGTCCAGATGGACTTTACTAGTTTCATTTAAAAAAACAAGCTACATCTGTTTTTAAGGGTTTTTCTAGAGATTGAATTGGATCATTAAAGCACTTTTCAAGGTAATGTCTACTAAGCTGCTGAAATATTAAAATTGTTTGACATAAAGAGGGATTTTGTAATATTAAAAGCGAATAAAATATTTAACACTGCGTTTTATTACGGTAAATGAAAAAGGTTAGAGTTATTAAACTCTCAAATACTCAAATACTGTTTTGCTGTTTTTTTTTTCTTTTATGACACATAACATCGGCCTTCAAAGGGCTCAGTGGATATGCACAAAAAGTTTTATTTCTTAGAAAAGAAAGTTGTAGATGTGACCTTGCTCTAGATTAAAAGCTAAAAATATGTCAGTAATGTTTTTTTGTGCTTCTTGAAATGCCGAGGTTGCATACACCATAAAAAATACTCTACGGTGAGCACAGAATGTAGTTTGAAGAGTGGAATGGTCCACTATAAATTCAGTGCTTCAAGCTGCTGAATGGCCTCTAACATTAAAACCAAACAACTCTGATGAGTAATTTTACAACAAGATTAATTTAATTAATTTATGTGAACTTTTTGAGGGTTTTTCTCGTTGTCTATGCTCTAGAAAAGTCTTGAAGAATACTCAAATATGTTAAAGATTATTTTGAAATATTTTTAAAATATATTAAAGCTTAGAAAATCCCAAACACTAAAAGATCAGAAATCTTTACAGACCATGTGTGGCTTTTCATTAACTGGTGCATCTTCTAGTTTGCACCCTCATTTTGTACACATGCTAAATAAGTTACTTTCACTTCTACTTCATACCTGTAAAAGAAACTTTAAAATCAACATATATATTTTATTGTTTCTTAATTGTGCTTTGTAGAAAAGTTTTATCATACTTTATAGATGCACTAAAAACAATTGAGTTCAATTCAGTTTATTAATATAGTTTACAACAGTTCACATCCAGGCACTTTACAGGGTAAATTTGTAGAGTAAATCAAATCATACAGATAGAATGACAGATTTGTAAACATAATGAATGAAATATAATTATATACTGGGCTGTGATGGGGATCTGCTGACAATTACATTTTGGATTTTACTATAAAACTAGTTTGCACTTTTTCAATTGGAGGATCAACTAGATGAACAGAGAAGAACTAATGGAGACGATGTTTTCTGGATTCCCAAATGAATAAATGATGCAACAAAATGAGCAATAATGACATAAAGCAAGCAAAAAAACAAGCCACTGTCTGAGGATAACTAGGAAACTCCTGAATAAGAGTAGGCACAGTACAGATTTGACCTCAGTAAAGATAAATTTAAATTGTTATTTTTAAAAGTAGTGTCTGTCCTACCTGGCTGAGCTTTTTGCTGATGAAAAAGAAGCTTAACTTCACTAAAAGGCTTAAAAAATAGATAAATAAAAATAAAAAGGCTATAAAAGCCTTTGGCTGAAGTCATTTAATTAAATATAAGGTGAGAGCTCTTAATCCATCTGCTGATAGAATATTTGAGATAATATTTTGAGCCATTGTAGGTATTTTATTTAGAGAAAACATATCATAAACAAAACCTTTGATCACAAGATTCTGACAGATACAGATGCTGAGAACTTCACAGATTCCCCAAAACTAGCAATAGAGCGAAGACCTTTTTTGTTTGTTTGTTTTTACCCCACAGAACAAGAATCCTAAGGTTAAAAAAAACAACCTGGTGGATATGATCTTACCAAGTTATTCAAGACAGTCAAGCATATTTATTTGCTTCAGGTGTGGCTCCTTATGTTTTGAGTAAAAAAGTCATGGGAGTCATTACTTATTTTTCCTGTTTTTGAGATGTGTCCTCTCGATGGACTGTTAGAGTAATCTGCATATGAAATATGTCAAGGGGACTCCAAACCTACAGAGCAAATATCTTTGAATTAAAAGGCTAATAAGAGTTTTAATCTTTCATTATTTAACTGTAATTGGAATTGGTTACTTCACATAAAACGTCTTGTCATCTTAGTTTTGTACAAACTTAGTTTTAATGCACTGTGATAATAACTGGGCAAGTTTCAATTAACAAGACATTTGCTGAGGCATTTTTCTTGTGTTGCCTGGATTAGCGATGGATAAAGTGATTAAGAGCAATACTTATATCATATATATGACCATAGCCTTGTCAGTGTCTATTTTAAAGATTGAGCTAATATTTTAAAAGCATTGAGGTTTCTAAAAACATGTACGTTTTTACCACAATAAGACTTTTTTTTTCATATCCACCTATGAGGATCCAATTCTTTCCAGATTCAGTCCAATTGCAATTCATTTTATTGCAATAAAATACAATACTATTGTATTTTGGAGAGAAAAAAAAATCACTCAATTTAAGCTAGGATGTGATGATGGTGGAAAGAGCTACTCTCTTTGAAGGTTAATACATCTCCAACAGTATGATCAGCCTGCAGAAACCAGCAGGGGGTCGAGAGGACTGGAAGGACTTAGAAACAACCCAGAGGCTCTGGTCCAGAATTTCTTACAATATGAAAGAAAACTAAATAAAATTGCTGTGAAAGTAGTTCTTTCTATTTCTCTCTTCATCTGTGGAATGAAGCAGAGGTAAATAGAGACATCGAGCCATATGTACTTTGAATAAAAAATACTGGAGTTTAGTTATGCAAATAAAGACTAAGCCTATATAGTACTATAACTACATGGGCCCCTTATAGAAGACTTTAGCCAGAAGGAAAGATTTAAACCTGGCCTTAAAAGTAGACAGGCTTACTGTCTCCTGATCAAAGGCAGTGAGAGCTTCCCTGTAAGTGGTTAAGGGAGACTTGTATTTGAGTCTGATGATAAGTCTATGAAAAGAATCCTGGGATGGTTGAAGTTTCCCCTCTTATGGGTTTAGACAGTGAGGAGGCTTTTTTTGTAAATGTTCTCTGTGAACCAGCGTAGAGAAAAGAAAAACTGAAGTGTCCAGAAGAGGAAATATCTTTAATGTGTCACCTGACTGGTTGCTGGAAACAATAGCAATAAGTTAAATTTATTTTTATGTTACCATATCAATATTTTTATGATACACAATACAAACAGTATTAACGGTGGGTGAGATGTCAAAACAACAGCCTTGGATCTTCTACTGTAGTCTGAGTCCCATTGCAACCTCTCCATCCTTCACTGACTGAACATCTGCCAAAAGTAAACCGGATTGAGCAAAGCCTCTCAGAACCAAGTTGCCCTCTATCAACTTTTCTCGTTTCATTTCTTTTTCTTTTTAGGTCAGTTTTCCCCTTTACAGCACCACGGACAGCACCGCTCCCATCTTAAGCTTTCTTGAAACATAAGTTGTTGCATCGATGCAGCTCTTTATCAATCCTTTATCTTGTAATGCTTTATAAACAAACTAACATTTTGCCATAATCATGATTTGTATTACCATCTATGGGAATAAGTATTTTTCTATCAGTTTAACCTACATAACCACTTACTCCCGGCGGCGCCCCTGGAGGCAGCGGCTGGCATACAGCTCCGACCAACTGCGGAGATTTTTCACAAAAAATGCCGCCA
>JAUZNJ010079881.1:0-24185 GCA_034780135.1 Jordanella pulchra | reverse complement strand
AGTACGCTCTAAATCACCCGTTTTGACACACCGTGACCCGGGTGTAGCGCGGATGTAGCTCGTGACGTCACGCGAGAGTCTCTGCTTGTTGTTATGTTCATTAATAAAACATTTGAAACGATCCCCCCCTCTGGTTTTTTTGCAAATCACACACTGATTATAACTGTCAAAGAAAACTAATGAAAAAAGTTTTTACATACGATCTGTTATTTACAAAAGAAGGAGTCTACGATTTTTTTGTTTTCATTTGGACACAGTATCTGACTGAAACCCAATGGGCTCTTCCCAGGGCACTGAGGAAACTACTATGTAAATGCTTAATGAACACCCAATACACATACAGATGTAAAAACACACATAAATGAACACACAAACACAGCGCCCAGACCTTCGCTGAATTATTCAGCAAGTTGTCGGAAGCCTGTGTCAAAGTGACCTCACCTTTGTTGCGTGTAACATCAAGAGGAAACATGAGCTCTGGTGCTTAGTTTCACACGAGAATTCCCTGGTGATCCAATTAACACTCAGATGTTAAGAGAGGTTTGAAAAACAAATTTCAACTGCTGTCACAATCAACAAGAGAGCCAGAGAGACAGGTTAGGGCACCGTGACACTGCTGGTCCAGTCCAGGGAATGGTTAAAGTGAAAAAATCTTCAGCTGACATGGTTTGCTCTCACGGATATTTTTAGACCAGACCAAACAACGTAATGCAGTTCTGATAGACAGTTTCGGGGACAATATAGCCACAACTTTGTACGTATAAAAGAAGTAAAAATAAGCACGATGAAGTAAATCCGTGCATCACCTCTCCCCACAGGAAATCTGAAACTTTTTTCTCTTTGGTTAGGCCCTCTTTTTTTGATTAACTGTGTTTCTTCTTCAAGTGAATTACTTATATGTGCACTTCTCTTCCTACTGGGCTGGCAGACATTCATACTTCAAGTGAACCTTCTCAGGGTGCAGATAAACCACACGGAGACTGGCAGTTATAAGAGTCTCAAGGTATGGTTCCGGGGTCAGTTATAGGATCCTGGACTCGGTTCACACTCCTCAAAAACCAGACCCTGGCAGAGTTAAACATGATCCATGGCTTTTGTGTAAAAGCAACTTTGGTCTCTGGTACATCTGAAGCTTTATTAAACAAGCAAACTGAAATATTCTGACCAGATATGCAAATTCCTGCTGCATAACCTGAAGCTCTATGGCAGGGGTCACAAATCTTTTTAAGGCCAAGGGCTACTTCATGGGGACTGATTCATAGAAAATCCTGCAAATACTGACCTCTAAACTGGAGGGGCCAGCGTTCACCTAAGCTTTGTACATAAAGGTATTTTTATTGTTTCATTTAATTTCTTACTTTTTTTTAGATGTTGTCATTTTGAAATCCATATTGCTGCTTAAATAATCTATATGATTATTGTGATTAAATAATTCAAAAAGAAGAGCAACAGAATAAAATAAAAATTCAAACTTAGCCCACTGATGAGTTGTGCTGTAATAGAGGACATTAAGGGCACTCCGTTCAGTCCTTGAGGACCCCTTGGTGCTGGTACTGTTGACCCCTGCTCTAGAGCATTAGAACTTCAAGCTTGTAACTTCAGCTTATAAAAATCAAAACTCAAACAACCAAGATTCCTGATATAAGCTGCAACACTTAAGATGAAAGCAGTGACAACAATGTCTCAAACTGAAGTGGTTTGGTCTTCAAGCTTCTAAGAGAAATAGCTTGTAGACCAAACAACCTGGTCCAAGAAATTTTACAGCTTCTATGCTGAGCCGCCTGCTGATGGGGAGGGGGCACCTGGATCATCTGTCCCGAGTCCAGGGTAGAGGGGGCCCAAACCAGCCCCTTCATCTATGGCCAAGAATTTTTTTTTTATGTTTGCAAAGAAATACTGCTTTATTCTTAAGTAACTTAAACTATCATTATTTTCTTCATTTATCAACTGCAGTATTGGGGAAGTATCCCCACCTGCCACTGAGATATAAAATAGCTGCAGGTGCTGTTGAACATCATACTTTACGTTATATTTAACCATATAACAGTTTATGATTAAATGACAATAAAAGAAAATCAGAGAATCATTGTATTGCTATTGTCAAATGTAAAGTAGGTTGTATAGCATGTTGTAAAAAGTTCATATATTTAGAGAATGAGACGTACCTTTAACGACCTTTTTCAGATCCACTCTGTATAAGTTGGATTATTGTCCCTGATTGAAGTTTCTGCATCAGCTGTAGACAAGATTAGGAATCCTAGCAGAGTGACATTTCATTTATCGTTTCTCCAGTTCTTTGTCCTTATTTCTCCATTTTATCACTTAAACAATCAGTTCATGTTGGACCACAGCATTACTGTTTTATCCCCATATCCTCCTTTACCCTGCTTAGAGCTCAGGTTTGCCTTAAGATGAGGTTAAGGAGATAAGATTACCAATTGTTAGTGATGAGCAGCTGGGGACAAATATATAAATCGCAAGGGTAAACTATCGCTGGTACAGTGAAAAGAAAACACTGTCCTCTGGAGCTTTAATGGCAATTTGTTAGAAGTGTTTTCATATTTCCTGAATAAAACAAGTTCTTTGCAGCTGAAGTTTTAAATGTTTTTTCTAAAATATAATTTAGATAAAAACAATGACAATTAAACTTCACTTACAAAATAATCAATATGCCAAAAGAGGATCACATTTTGCAGCCTCATAACTCCAGACATCAATGTATTTTATTAAATTTTTATTCTGAGGAGATCAAAATTAAGAACTGCATATTAATAAGTGGATGGAAAGTCACAAGTTTCATCTAGAAGCCATTTGTTTTTACATATTCTCCTTTGAAATAAAAGCTTAAGCTGCCTCAGACTGGATGGAGAAAATCAGTTTCGACTTTGAGGATCTGACAAAGGCCTCTCTTCTACGTTTGCTGCGTGTCTAATTTGCTTGACATACACTTGAAAGGAACCTGGTATGGCTTTTTATCAATGAGGACTTTCTTCTTGTCACTGTTTCTAATGGTGCTTCTTTTTGAATGCGGTGTCTGTGGGAAGACCGCTGGATTTACATAGTATCACAATGCAACCTCGTGGGCAAGAGCGGCCAGCGGTGAATTCCACACACTCAGACAGTTCACACCGCTCCCACTGCGTGCTGCTTGACAGAAGTGAGGTGATACCAAACAGTAGCTCTGCATGGAGAGAACGGAGTGTGTGACCACTGAAGTTAACAAAATCTGAACTTTTATGTGAAATCGTGTCACAGCAACCAATCAGAGACTAGCTGTGGTTGTGACCTATGTTGTAGGAGTGCAGTTGAGGACAAAGGTTCTGCAATCAAAATGTAATATAGAGGAAATAATGCTGAAAAAGCATGAATGTAGGTATTCTCTTAACAGGTTTTTAACTGTCTTTAAAAAAAAAAAAACTGTTTTAATTCAGCCCTAAAAGGACTGTTTGTCAACTTTCCTTACCTCCAGCACAAGCAACGGCTACTTTCCATTCGGATCTCACTTTACTTTGGTGCACTGTACCAACTGGGCTGTCCTCCCTCGATCCTTTACAGGAGGACTGTTGAATCACTCATTGTCCTAGCTCCAGTGCCGACCCTCGCCAGCTGCTGCAACTCCCCAGCAGCTGGGCTCTCTGCCCGGCTAGATAAAAGGAAGTATCACAGAACCTGACCATCATCCAGATGAGGCACTTGGAGTTGGTGGTGGTACTCTTAAAATTGGTTCCCTCTCTGGAGAATCGAGTGAACCCAATTACTCTTTCCCACTGGCCAAAAAAAACTATTTAAACCAGACAAAAATCAGCTGTTAGTGGGAGAGGGAACAGATCACTGAATCGGCTTAAAAATTTACTCAGCTTACGACTTGGGTTAAAAATCACTTTCAAACAGCTCAGCTCAAATCGGCATACAGTTTGCACATCAGACTCAGATCGAACCGCTGATTTACTTAATATCATAGAGCATAACGTACAGATGACAACACACCGCGTTGGTCACGTCTGATCTAAGAAACCAAAACAGCTCCGCTTACATTCAATGAATATGGCACAGCAGCACACTTCCATGGTTACTTGCCTGATTTCTGTCGAACTGATGATATCATCAATACAGCATCATGCTGTCACCAGACATGCAGCAGTAGAAGGACAGAAGACTCCACACAGCTTGCCAACAGGGTCAGAACCAGCTTTTTTTTTTAGTTTTTACAGCACTAGTGTCTGTTTTTTCAGACAGTAGGTTAACAGGAAATGGGGTATGAGGGAGGGGGAGAGACATGCGGGAAAGGAACACAAGCTAACCCGGGTCACCCGCGTGGAGGACTAAAGTCATGGGTCGTGCGCACTAACCACTGTGCCACCTGCAAGGCCCAGAACCAGCTTTTTTACGCCAATGGGAAAGGAACCAAATGCCAATTGTTAGTAGGTCAACCTGTGTTTGAAAAACCTGCGTTAACCTGCTAATTTCAGTGGGAAAGAGGCTACAGAGATCAATGCCCACTGCGTTTTTTGGCTTTCCACAGCAAAATAAACTTCATGATTTGATTGACTGAAATCCCTGTCCTTCATGTTGACTTGAAATAGAAGCTCAAGCTCCTCCAATGGTGAAACCACTGTGCCTTCAGTAATCAATATCCAGTGTTCATAAAAACTGCTGCAGACACCGTGTTGGGTACGAACGCACCATTGGAGTCAGGTTAACAGAGGGCATTACTGATAGCGATTCTGGTGCCAAAATATCCCAGCTGATCCGTGGGTATCTGCAACTCTTTCATTGTTATCATGGGCATGCTTCCGTGATGAATTCCCACCTTACCTGGACTGTCACTTTGGATGGATAGCCATGTGTTGTAAGGTTTGGAGTCTACTCCACACTTGTTTTATGGATGATTTTTTTCAAATCCAAACTGAAGATGGCTGCTTAAGTTTGTGGAAAGATAAAATAGGATGCATGCAGGGGTGGGTTTGGCACTTTCCGTGAATGCAGTGGGTGAGGCGAAGCAGAGAGCTGTATTTGGACAGTAGACCTTTGCAAACCACAGCTAGCGACTCCTTCAGCGATACTGTACACCCACGGAGATGCACACACACACACATGCACCACAAAACAACACAATCTCACTTGCACACTACACACAGGCTTATACGCTGCTTTTAAGTGTGCACAAGCACAGAAATACTTGAAGTGGGGTGAAAAGAAAAAGAAACATGAAGAGAGGTGTACTTTTTATTTAGGTCATGTTTTCATTTATTTTTGAAATTCTCTTCTACACTTTCTGAACTTGTTTATTGGAATCATCTAGCACTGCAGTACCCCTCATTAGAGCCCCCTCCCCTCACTCTCTGAACGAATAAGCATCTTAAATCAAATGCCTTCTTTCCTTTGCATCTCACCTCCCCATTAGCCTGCAACCAAGCATGTGGATAGCAAAAACGTGTAAATGTCTTGGGGAGACAGAGAAACGATGAGGCAGTGGGTGAGAGCAGCATATGGGAAGGAGATAGGAGTGAGCATTAAGGATGGGGGGGCTAATCGCAGGTCCCTTAAACAAAGGAGGTCTGCTCTTCTTTTCTCACCCGAGAGCTGCAACAACCATCTTTTTTTCCTCCATCCCTGTTTAATCATTTGTTTTCTTTTTGTTTTTTGTTCCTTAATTGTTGTGCCTTACCAGAACCAAAGAAAAAAAAGTAATCTAAGGCACCTTTTATCAAAAAACAATTACTGTGTACATTTTAAGTGCAATTTAGCTATAGTTTATGGATTTTTTAAATGTTCTGCTGTGCAGGAAGAATTACTCTCTGTGAAAAAAGACATTTAAAGAGAACTAATCTTAACATGTATAAACACGCATGTGACAGGTGAAAAATGCAGCATTATTCCTCCCAGAAGACTTACACAGCTCTAAGCAGCGATATGTAGAACGTGAGCGTGCTATATTTCTTATCCTTCCTTCCCACTAACAGCCTCCTCCCTTTTTTTCCACCCACCTTTTCTCTGCTGAATTTTGCTTTTCTCATCCCCTCTCCTCCACCCACCAACCACGCAGCTGAATTATACATCAGAAAGCTTCACTACCTTTCTCATCACCCTTCTAATGCTGTGACAAAACTGCTTGTTTGCGCCTGAATACGTGTGCAAGCATGAAGCCATCTTAAAGGAGCAAACATCAACTTGTGACGGTTATTTCTTGGCTGAACACCCTCCTCTACCTCTGACCTGAACCGAGTCAGAGAGCAAACTATGTGGGCTTGCATGAAGACGATTTCATCCTGCCTTTGATTAGGTGCAACTTTCCTGCTCGGGTTGCCATGGAAAGAGAATAAAAAGTGAAGTTTTGCATCGATCACAGTAATCTATGTAGGTCAAACTGGACGTTGCTAAAAAGCTGAACAATGATGTAAAACTTTTAATTACAAGTTCAGTTCTAAAGTTGCAATGTGGAAGGAATATTTCTCAGATATTTGAGGCCGACAAACATAAAAGAAGAAATCTTTCACTGTGGCCTAAATAGTAGCTTAAATTTATGTAAAAGTGATGGTTAAATAAAAAAAGGAGTAAAGGAACAGTGCCCTGAAAAAGTACTAGATTTCTTTTTTTTTTCTTCACACATTTAAATATTGCAGAATTCTTTTACTAATATAGTATAATAAAAGATAAACAGCTTTCAAATAAAGATTAAATGTTCCACATGGGTGAAAAACACCCAAACCCTACATTGTCCAGTAAAAGTTAAAAGAAAGACGTTAAAAGATCATATCTGTGAAGGTTCTCAGTCATCTGGGTCATGGTCATGGCTTGGAAAGTTCAGTGAAGTTTTCTGGACGAGGTTTTTACCTCTCATCCAAGAGGCAGGCGAAAACAGGGATAAATACACTGTAGTGTGACCAAAGAATTAGGGGAGGAGAAGAAAAGAACCAAAAGTTGACTCTGATCCCTCCAATATAATGACCAATAGAGTCACCTGGGGGGCAATGATGGTCGTTCTGGGGGGTTCTGATTGGTCTTTAACTCCCTCGTCAGAGTGGTTTAGGTCACATGCCTCTTTAAAGTGTGAGTCAGGTAACGGTAGGTGGGAGGTGAATCTTTTGGGTATAGTTCCTAAAAGTGCTTTGTATGTTGGTGAGAAGTTATGTCTGAAGCCACCTCCTCTGTTAAGTGATAGTTTTTCCAGGTAAAGAAATATGGCTTCTTTGACCCCCCCACTCTTAAACCATCTACCCTCCTAGGCTAGAATATGGACGGTGTTGTCTTCAAACGAGTGTCTTTTAGCCTTCAGGTATAGATGGACAGCTGAGTCCTGTCCTGAGGAAGTAGCCCTAAGGGAGGACAACTTCTTTAGGACAGGACTCAGCTATCCCATCCCTTAACAGTGGTACACTACCTGTGGTTGAGGCTAATGAAATAAAAACATAAAACCCTCCTTAAATGAAATTATCCATTGAAAACTGCTCATTGTTTTAATCTAGGTTATCCTTTTTGACATTCACATTCGTTTGAAGATCTCAAAGGTTTAAGTGTAAAAAAAAGTGAAAGCCGACAACATTTGTTGGGGGCCAAATATTTTTTTATGGCTGTACAGCACTAAACTGGGTCAGTGGTAATGCATTCAAAAAGCCCCTATTCAATGTGGGGATGTGAAAGGATGAAAGCCCTCGTGAGCTGGTTGTCTCTGCCTTTAGAAAAGGAGAAACTCTCATCTTCGGGCTAATTTTAAACAACAGACTCATACTGTGAGATGTAATGTCACCGTGTGTGTGTCTTGGGTCCAAGAAAGGACCCCTGCCTTAGCAATCACCATCCTCATATTCAGCCAACACAATGTCCACTCGTTGCAGTCTGACAGGCCAGGCTAAAATTAAAGACCTCTTTTTTCATCAAAAACAGCTTATACTATTTTTGCCTTTTATCAGGTTGTCCTTTTATTTTTCCCACAATTTCCCCACAAGGTCCTTCTGTACAAGAGGAGCAGAAAGAGGTTTACTTTAGCTAGTGAACTACTTTTTACACACTCACACGTGCCTACAGTCATGCCCCCCCCAGTTACTCCCTGGTGTGTGGACATATATAGATGAGAGTGTGTGATTAATTTCCTAAGGACTGCTTAAAACATTCAGCTGTGGTCAAATATGCTGAATTAATTAAGCAGTGTTTGCTATTTTGGGGCTTGTATGATTAAGAAAAGAATGTTGCAGACTTTGTGAAAAACCTTGTCATGCTGGGAAGGCACAAAGTCAGCGAATCTGTAATGAATAAACTCATCTGCCTTTCAGAGCAGCCGGGGGAAAAAAAGTGAAACTTAAAGGAACAGGAGCTCCAGAGAAACTGGAGCAAACAAGAGCTGCTGGTTCACTGACATGTTTCGCTTAAAAGAAAGCAGAGACGGATGAAATGGGGTGTTTCCCTCTATTCTTTCTTGTTCACTTTCATAGCCTTGGCATCTGTATTTCTTCAGTCTGTAAATTAAATGCAACACCAAAATAGTGTGCGTTTGTATTTTTATTCTCAGTCCCTGGTTCTTCATCCAGTTACAGTAAATGTGATGGTGTTTTTGGAGATTTTAAAATAATAGATGAAAGATCCACTATTCAGAAAACCAGCAAACGTATCTAATCTTGTCAGATTAGTTGGTATTTAAATTACATGTAATTAAATTCAGATATGTTGGTGCATAGGTGATGGTGGAATTGTCAAGAGTTAAATATTTTGGGATATCCGTGAGTTTGTGTGCTTTTACTCCCTTTTTATTTAAGATTAAGTGGTATATCAGCAGATCAGCTGAAAGTTCATCTAGTCTGCTAAGCCAAAAAGAAATCCACAATAATTTCAATGTAACTAATAGTTTTTCTTATATATATAATAATGATTTCTTGTGCAGAAAGAAAAATATTTGCAGCCTTATCATTGTTTTTCACAACTTTACCAATATTTAAATATAAAATACATTGTACTGCATATTTCATTTGAAATCCAAAACAAAATACAATTCAATTCAGTTTTTCTTATATAGTGCCGATTCACAGCATGTGATTTCATGGCACTTTACAAAGACAATTTAATTAATCACTCAGAGCGACTGATTAAAAGTTTGCTACAGGCCCAACTATATGCTATACAAAAAGCTACAAAATAGTAGTACTACTCTTACTTGAGAAGAAGTTTGGGGAACTCTACCCTTCTTTGATGGTCAGGAAACAAATTTTGGAGCAATGTTCCATCGATCATGAAAAAATGGAAAGCAATGACACACCTTTCCATTGTGAATAACAAAAGAAGCAACCAAGATCCTTATGGTAACTCCCGAGAAGCTGTAGAGATCTACACCAAAAAACCTGTAATAAGTTCTTGTCAGTTTACTCTCAAGCTAAGCAGATGAGATTAAAATCTGAATTCTTGCTCTCGGCCAAAATCTCTGTGTGTTGAGGAAAACAAACACCACCCTGTACACAATGTGTCCACTATGAAAAATGGAGGTGACATAGAAAAGAGAATAGTTAAGGAAAACCTGTTCGAGACCATGAATCTAAATATACAGCCAGAGATACAACAGAAGCATTCATTTGTCAAGTATACTAAGTATACTCAACACCACGAAGCAAGACTTAAAAACTGCTGTTCACAAATGTGATTTTTTTTTCCTTATTACTGACTTTCAGCTATATTGTGAAAAAAAGATATGCAACAAGTAAGACAACAACTTGAGACAACAGGTTAAGGCCCCATACATGGATCTACCATGTACTGGCTAACACAGACGCTTTTCCCTTTTTTATTTGTGCTATTTTTTTCCAATTTTAAACGCACAAGTTTTGTTTGGAGCACAACATAAACTCACAGCAAAACACATTCTAGTGAGGGGTTTCACATGGTCTGTGGCTACAATGGCATGCATGTTCCTGCCTGAGAATAATATGAATTTTAGGGAACAGGGAGCCACAAAATAAGACTACAAGCCAATTAAGAACACCCAAACTGAACATCTGTGCAAGAGACAAGGACTGAATAATGGAACCATCTTCAGTCTTAAAATGTAAAAAGTATAAAAATGTTAGTTCTTCTGTTTAATTATTGTTCATTTAAGCTCTGTTTTCAGAAGATATGTGGTCCAATGTAATCGTCCTTAGTGTTCTTGCGGGGAGATGCTCTTTTTGGCCACTATTCTATGCTTGTTTGTTTCATCTTACACAAAAACTCCTACTTATTTACTGCTTTATCTAACTGACCATTTTGTCCTAAGCTGTCAAACAGAAAAGATAAAAAGGCAATCAACACTGACACCTTTTGTGGAAAGACTGAGAGCCTAAAGGGAAACAACATCAATACAGAGTGTTTTGTCCTTTTTAATGGGGAGCTACATATAAAAAGCTTGGCAGCAGCTGGAGGAGGAGAGAGATAACAGAGAAGCAGAGCAGAAAGTAAAAATGGGCCAGTGTGTCTGGCTGCCGAAGGGGTCTCCCGTGGGACGGGGAAGGGGGACAGAACAGCCGGGTGGAGGTTCCCACAGTAGCACACTAACACAGTCCAGTCACTTTAATGGGCCACTGGCACAGGGAAGCCTCCAAAAACCGGAGTTAGAAGACACAGAAATTCACCCTTACCATAATAACTCATATCAGCTTTTAAATCTAGCAGACAAAAACCTGAAATCAAATTAAAAGGCTGAGATTATTGCACCTTGCAAGTTTTTATATTTTCCCTTTGAATACTAGTATGTTATATTGTATTATACAGGTTAAAAAAAAACAGAAATTAAAAGAATAACATATTTTCAGGTCTCTAAAAGGATAGAGGTTAACAGGTGTTTACGCTTTTAAGATTTACCGCATATTTCTTCTTCTCAGGAAATTTGTTTACAATATTTCAAGTATTCAGGTTTAATCTGCACTTAAATGTTCATTATCATAAAATATATGTCAAAACTTCATGTATTATACATTTTAGTTTAGTTCATTAAACCTAAACTGAGGAACATTGGTTTGGAAAAAAAAAGTCCAACAAACTCTTTGAATAAAACCAGTTCATCTAATATCATGCTTGATTAATAAAATAGCAAAGCCAAAATCAATTAGCCATCTTAGGTTAAAGGACCATGATGTACTACGCCTACCATAGACTGGCTCTTCTTAAAAGTTTTGAGGCACTTCTGCCCTCTTCGATATTTAAAAAAAAAAACTGAAGCCTAGTACTTGTGGTGATGGTGGTTTACTATGTGCTGTATACATGTTATGTTAAAGTTGCTGCATTGATTACCTGCTCCTGAGAGACTGTGTGATGCATTAGCTAGAGGGAACTTGTATACAGCACAGGAATGCTGCAGGCGTGGGCAGGCCAGTTTCCATACCAACAGAAGAAAAAAGATACTTAAAAAAAACTGAACAACTTCCAGACAGTTTATTCTTAAAAATTTGGTTCCAGAGAAAAAGTATATGTATGTAGTTCTTCTTAATAATACATATAAAAATACAGTGATTTGCAAAAGTGTTTATGACTCTAAAACTCTTCCAACTTCTGTTAAATCCCACCCACAGACAACTGTGTACTGGGTTTCTTTGTGGCAGCTGTTTAAGGAGTAACTACAACAGCAGATATTCTTTTAACTTGCAGATAAACTGTGTAAATGGGACCTTAAGGGTACTATTTTTATGTAACAGTGTAAATTTTGACTCTGCAATACTTGGCCAAAAACTAAATCTAAGTGCTGACCTCTAAGAGGTGACTGCAGTTGAATTTTCTAATTGGTTAAAATTGACATGTGTACACAGCCTGGTACATGTCTATGTCGCCCCTGTGTTCATTAACAATACAGTGCATGATTTATCCTGGAACTTGGAAGCAAAAAGTCAGAATGCTGTAATCCACAAGGTGTTCCAGTCTCCTGTTAGCAGATACTGTTCTCCATGTTTGCATGTAGCCACTAAAGCCACTTTTACAACCATAACACTGACAGAATCTCTATGCTATGTTGTTCTTGGGTACAAACTGAATAGACCATAGTATCTCACTGAGAGACACGACTCAGGAGTTGGAATTGTGAGATTTATAGAGAATTGGTAAGCATTTTATTATCTATTATTGAGCATAGTCTTATTTATTTTAGGTATTTAGTTTATTCAGTCACACTAAATTCCCTTTGACCTTCCCTCACACTGACCACAACCCTGCTTCACTTATCCCCAAACCTGGCTGTTTCTCAGCATCACCCACTTTGGTGGTACTTTTCTAAGGGTGGTGTTATGTTTTTACATCGGGTTTAGTTGAACTCCTAAAAACTAAAAGCAAAGAAAATTAAAAAGCTGTAATCAGTGCTTACAGGGGACCCAGAATTCGAGCCAGACACATTGAGAGCATTTGAACAATTTATTAGAATGTGCAACCAGACCTGGAAAGACAGTGATCATCAGGAATGTAAACGGGTTCTTCTGGGGTGAGCAGAAGCTGCTCGGTGGTTTGAGAGCAGAAGAGATAAACAAACCATGCGAAGGTAGACAGGCAGAGTTACCTTGGGGAGCAGACCAGTAATCATAGTCAGGGGCTGATCCAGAGTCAGAGTCAGGAGGTCAGAGATCCGAACACAATCCAACACAAAATCCTGAGCCAGAGCCAGGTAGTCAGATGACAGTGAACAATCAAGGGCAGAATCCAGAGACGAGGCCAGAAGGCAGAAAACAGGTCAAAATCCAAAAACACAAAAATGTGCAATAGGGGTTTAGGCTGGCTTAGATAATCAGGAGGCAAATCGGGTCAGAATCATGCAGGTGGGCAAGACAAGGAATGCTAGAATAAAATTCACAGAAGGCTTGTAATAATCTGGCACCAGTTACTGGTCCGAGGAATATTTATATAGGCAGGGGAGCAGGTAGAGCTGAGGAACATTGATTAGGAGCAGAGGAGCCAGGTGGAAGTAACTGAGATGATTAGACCAGCTCTGGTGCACAGATTCATGACAAAAGTGTAATACTGACACCCCTTAATAAAATCCAGTGTAACCAAGTGCCTTCAGAGGTAGCCAACGCAGTAGGTAATTAATCTACGTAATGTTAGAAGAATAATATTTGCAGTGTGAAGGCCTTAGAGAACATTAGAGATTACAAAAATGAGACAGATGAACTAAGAAGACAGGTAATTGACGTGTTTTAGAACAGGATCAATACATTAAGTCTAAGCTTTGACATTTTCATAGGGGACCGGAAAAAGATGAGAGAAATTTAGTTGGGGAAGCAGTCAAGAAGCCAATTGTTACCATATAGGAATCCAGTCCTAAGTGGGTAAATCTTTGGAGAGGAGAACTTTTAACTTAAAAAAGGGTGTGTCTATGAAAGAGTTGGTAGAACAAGGCGACTGTCAAACAAAGACAAAGAAGAAACATCCATTATTGGACGATGGATGCAGCTCGAGTTCTCATACGGCAAGGTTCTCATGCCTCCTCAGTCAGTATGGTTAAATATTAAGATGATAACCGTTATTATTTATAAACAACATAATCACAAATGTTTAGCTAATGTTCCATCAAATTTGCAGTACATCACTGAGCAAAGATGTAGGAATGGCCCCAGCCTGGAAATTGACCTTTCCTATTTGTAAAAAAGGTTAGGCTGTTATAATTTCAAAACAAAGCAATGCAGAATTATCATGATTTCATTTTTAATTTTTTTTATTCCATGTTCAAATATCAATGAATGCAGCTTTTTTTTCTTTTGGAATAAATGAGTTCTTAAAAAAGGAAAAGACTTTGCAAAACCTTTATTTAATCAGGTGAAAACCTTTAAATTCTTGATAAAATCAGTGAATTTTAAACAGTATATCCTATTTTCACTAAGATTCAACCTTCTAAGCCCTCTAGCCTCAGAGATAACAAAGAATTACCTTTAGAAACAAGAACCTTATAGAGCTTAGTGTTCATCATTTTGCTCTAAAAAAAGGACTCTGGGTTTTAACAGATTGGTATAATTACTCGTGGGTTGTAATGTTTTCAATCTTACCTTCTGGAGCTAAAATATTAGCCATAAGATTGAGCTACTTCTCATAAAACCCACTGAGTTGCAATTAAAGCTTCTACTAAAACTCTATGGTGGTGTATAGTGATTTAAAGCTTA
The DNA here is from genome assembly GCA_034780135.1 of Jordanella pulchra. Taxonomy (NCBI): domain Eukaryota; kingdom Metazoa; phylum Chordata; class Actinopteri; order Cyprinodontiformes; family Cyprinodontidae; genus Jordanella; species Jordanella pulchra. Next base: position 10,095 of record JAUZNJ010079881.1, on the reverse strand, counting down.
CATAAAAATATCTCAGCCTGCATTCTTGCATATATAAAGGCTGTCTTTAAACCTCCTCTGATCCGAACATGACTGCAATTATCTTTTAGTTTTTTTCTTGAGCTACCATGTAAAAAAAAAAAAAAAAAATATATATATATATATATATATATATACATATATAAATTTTTTACTTTTAAATTTAACAGCTCCTCTTGCCACACTGGGCTAAGACTCATTAAGTGTAAAATCACAAAACTGTTTCAGAGCAACGCCTCTACTGTCTCATTATAGAGCAAGAACAGAAGACAAGTGTTGGAGCCTTCAGAGTCAGGCAGTCATAACTGCAGAGGGTAACGAGTGATGGACTGGAGCTCAGTGTAGTGTGACTGTACTGTATGTGAGGGAGGAGATGAGAAACTGAAAACTCATTAAGGCACAGATGACTACAGAAAGCAAGAAGCAGAAATAAGGTGGTTGGAGCAGCAGGTTACAAAAAGTAGGATACAATTTAGAGAGCAATAATAGGAGGAAACGGTGACTGTCTCTTTATTAGGCAGGTTTTTGTAGGCTTATGTATCTATCCTGCTTTATACAAAGGTTAATGCAAATGTTTGTAGGCTTAAAATGTGCACACTTTATGTGCTTGGGAATCCACCTCTATACAAGTACCATAATGGGCAGTTGTTCTGATAACACACTAAACTCATAAACCTACTGTACCTGTTTTTCTATTATTTGCTCAACATCTGTTCATTGATTCCATTTTTTGTCTAAGTTATTTTATTGGCAAACAGTCATCAAAAAAACAGGTTTTCAACTTGAAATGCATCGAATAACTGAAAATAAACTGACAAAAATGTCAAAATCTATTTGTTTTTTTCCTTTCATTGAACAGAACACACTCTAATCTAAATTGCATTGGCAAAGAAAAAAATGCATGTGCAACAAGAAGGCATGTAAGAAGTGATATACATATCCTTTCTGAGTACGAGCAAAAACTGCATCTTTAAAATAAACTGCACCTATCAGAATCATATTAACTAATGAATAATATTACAGCTCTGTATGTGAGCATGGTCAAGAAATCGCATTTACCTCCAATTTTCCCTACAGCAGCAGCAAAAATAATACTTCTAACTAGGGCTGGACCATACAGCTAGAATTTATATCACGATACATTTCTTAATTTCGATATCGATGTCTAAAAAAGGAAAGCCTTAGAAAGAAAGCCAAGAATGCTCACAAAAGATGACTATCCGAACTTATGACAAATATTTGTAATTTTTTATAAAAATCCTCCAACATAGCATTAGGAAATAGTAGCTCCAATAAACAAAATACATAAAACTATATGAAAACCTGGAACATCAGTCAGTGATAAAGGACGTGTTTATAGACTTATGTATATTGAAATATCAGAAAAGTCATATCACCAATATTAAATTAAACCACATCACGATATATATTGATATTGAAATATTGTCCAGCTCTACCTCTAACTAAATTCAATTTCCTGTGAACAGAAATTGATCTATTTACTTAGTTACATTTTGAATTCAAATTTTTAAAAAGGTAATGTTTATTTACATCTTTATTATGCGAGAAAAATAAAATCTCACTGTGTTATTTTCAGACTGACATGTTCTTATTTCATCTGGTACACCCCCTAGTTGCAGCTCGCATACCCAGAGGGGTGCACACACCATACTTAGGGAATCCCTGCTGTTAACTATTGTGCTTTGGTGGCAAGAAGGCATATACCTGTTGTGTGACCAATAAAGGAATGGATGAACACAGTGTGCCCGAAGGAAAACAACATTCTCTAGAGAGTGGATTCTCTAAAACAAAGTTGGCATCATTCTCATGTTTGATTGCATTGCTGGCAGTGGTCGTGCCTAGCTTTGGCTGCCTGGGCGGCTGTTGTTTAAACACATCTAGCAGTGTCGGTAAAGACACCTAACACTTAGTGAATCTTGCCAAGAACTTGAGCTGGATTTACAAGGTGAGACTGCAGGACCGTAGTGATGGAGGGACTCCAGGACACCGTGGCGGGAACTGACTCCAGCTGTGAGGAACTCTGCAGGAGCTGATGTTGAAGTGACTTAAGTGAGACTGAGTCACTGTTTAGGAGGCTTTAACACACATTTAACAGGAAGAGGTGCTTATCAAGTACAGTATACTGCAGTAATGAAGCACAGTGCAACAACACAGATCTACCAAGGTCTCAAATGTGACTTAATTTTCAACTGTATTCAAAGGGTACCTCAGTTGTTAATAGTCTTGTGATGTTATGGAGAGTTTGAGGAGTGCGATTGTTTATTTAACAGTAAATCAATACGGATATAAAAAGATGAAAATCAATATGTTGCAAAAGAATGAAGCTCAACAATCAAGAGTTCTACTCTTTTCCAAACAAGGTCTGTATGTTAAAATTTTCTCATTTTTGATTTTCATTCACGTACAGATTTAAATCATCATCACAACAAAGTAAAATTAACAAAGAATATTTGCTTCTGTCTTTAGAAAGACTTGAAAGTCATTAAAGTACCTGCATAGGCAATGAATCGCGACCAAAATTACTACAAAAAAAATTAAGTTAGATACATTTAAGCATGCTATCAAATATACCTGGTATGATGCTTTTTCTTTTTGAGGTTTGCCAAACAAATCTACTGTAGCTTATGAGGCAAGACTCTAGATAATATTGGCTTCTTAAACCAAACTGAGTTAAGACTAGTCAGTCCTCATACACTTAACTATTAAAATGATTTTATCTTCTATCTTTTCTTCCATTCTGTCAGTTTTTTGTTGTTGTTTTGTTTAAGAAGCAAAATTACAGATGTGAAAACTTGTTGGGGCTTCTTCTGTACTTATGATGGGATTAAGTAGATTTTTAGAATTTAAGACCATAAAAACTACACACAAACTTGGCTCACTATCTTTGCAGATCCTTCCCATTGACTTCCATTCATTTCTACAACCTAACCCTGACCCTAACCCCCACCTAAACTCAGTTAACACCTTAGTCCTACACGTGACCTCTAACCCAAAAACAGCAATTCCTCTCGTTGGCCCCACAAGGAGCAGTCGGTCCCCACAATGCGCTTTTTTTTTTTTTCAAGAAAATGGGCCGCAAAATGTGTCACAGACAATGACAAACTTCCTTGTTTCTAGGTTATTAAACAATGGTTAACCTTTTTTTGACTGCTTCTATAACCATGTGTAGTCAGCTTGACCAAAGGCATTTTGTAGCCAATTACCTTATAACAATTGAAAACACATTACTTCCATTCCTTAAACAAAATAAGAGTCTCAGACATTGAAAGACAGTTGAAAAATAATGTCCAACATGAGGCATTCCGTTTATACAATTGATGAGACAGATTATAGCGGATTTATTACTATGAAATGTTGAGTCACTTGATCAAATTACATACCCACAATAGCTGCAGTACAAAAACCAGACCAAGGAATATTTTCTAAATTATAAAGAGCAGTGACTAGCAATTAATTTAAATACTGCTCTAACACCTGATTGCAAAGAAAACTTACAAAACCCCGGGCAACCTCCTGCAGCCACCAAAGCAAAAAAAGAAAAATGCTACAAGGTATAAACAGACTTTGCTACATTTTCGTATTTGAAGTCCCTGCCGGAGCAAAACAAATACCCTGTGCTGTGAGCTGTCCAACCTGAGAAATGTCAAATCCAATTGAACAAATGCTCTGACCATTCAGGGAGCTATTTTTGTGTTAACCGTCGATCCTACAGGCAGGAAACACAGCTTGGAGACTGGCTCAGCAGCCTCCAATCACGTGCAGTAAATCAGGTCAGCGGAAGAGAGTGGGCTGCAACCCGCCCACTGAGGTCTCCTTAGAACCTCCTTCCTTTACAAAACTCCTTAAAACTGGGGCATCAGAAAAACTTCCAATAATTTTTCTAATTGTTGCTGAGCAGAACACTGGCTTTTTCACAGCTTCTAGGAGATTTGTTAAATATTTTGTTAGATACCAAATTAAAAATAAAGCTGCAGGGAATGATGCCACATCAGCAGCAATCTATCACTCCATCACACATCTTCTGTTCTGTTTGTCTGTTATTGACAGTATACCTACCCCCCTACAGTTCCCGCCATCTGACTAAGGGCTACACAGATTGAAACTGTGGTGCTTCTGTGAAAACTTGGTGCACCCCGAGGCTGTTGCTTTTCATAATTAATCACTTGGAGCAATATTCTGGCAACAAATAAAACCAACAACAGACCGAGATAGTTGGACTGCTAAGCTGTCCAAAAAAATGTCTCAATATTAATACAACAGGGCAGATCAAACTGACTGTATACAATAATCTGCATAGGCTTTTAGGAAGTTTAGAGACGTCAGACTAACATTAACTGTTCCAAATAACAAAGAAAGCCCCACACCCCCACCCCCATGTCTCTATTCCTTTTACACGTGAGGAGCTTTGTCTTTTGAAATCTTTGCTGTAAGGGTTTTCTTCACATCCATTTCTAAATATGAACTGACATAAAAGCCTAGTCCATTTTTTTATGTTTCTGTATAATTGCATCATTTCTCAATTGCTGTAGTTATTTTAGGCATGTGGATATTTCCCTGTAGAGAATGTGTATGGGAGCCAGGATACAGACTTTGAGATATGTTCTTATGGGGAAAACATTGAAGAAAGCAAAAATAAATGCCACAAGCCCAAATGACACATTTGCAAAAAGGTATATGGGTTATCAGGAACACATCTTTCTGAAATTCAAAATAGATGAGAAAAGTGGGTTTAAGTTACAAAACAAATAAGTTATGGATCAGATAATAATACAAGTCTAATAACTATTGATTTCAACTATAACATTAAGAAAATAAGATTAGAATTTGGTGCAAACAAAATGAAAGTGTGAATCCAACCTGTCTCGTACTGTCAATTCTGCATGGAAGCGATGGTCCAATATATTTTCTGAGGTGTACTTCGATCCTTGTAGTACCAAAACAGCTGATGACAGTAAGGCATATATATACTTACTAATCATTTCCAGAGTAACAATCTTCTAATGGGTACTGGTAGTAGAGTAAGGCACCATGTAACAAGCTCAAATCATCCCAAACTGGTCTTAAACATGACAATAAGGCCCCCTGAAAGTTAACATATAATTTTTTTCAGAAAGGATTTCCGTTCCCTCTAAATTTTTTTGCATACTAAAAATATAAGGTTCAAAAGAATAAAAGAAAATCAGAGAGATACAACTTTTCCTCTCTCCAAACACTTCTTGCATGATGAGAGCTAGATGGGATGGGATGGGAGGCTCTGCACTGTCACCCAGTTTCCATGGTGACCTGTTGCTATAGAAACAAGCCCTGCAAGATACTCGGGAGTTATGTTGGGAAAGAGGCAAACAAAAAAAAGGAAAGGAGGTGAGGAAAGACTTAAAAGTAGCCAAATCATAGGAAAATATTGTAGAGCAGTGCATGTTTGGTGTGATCTTACATTTTTAAGTCCTAATCATTACCTGGGCTTCATTTTAAATTCTATCATAAGCTCCAAATGGGTTGATTAATGTTGAGTTTTGTCTATAGGGAAGATGATACAGGGAGGGTAAGAAGAGATCAACTTAATTTTACATTTTGTTACATATTTACTGGGGTAGCTCGTAATAAAACAGTGTTTGGAACTATTTAGACTGACAAGATTTCTGCTAGGGTTTTCGTCTCTGTCCAAAAGGTAAAGAAAAGGAAATATAAAGGGTAGGGAAAGAGTCAATGTCCACGCCTTGAAATGTGCCACAAACCCATGGCTAAGGTTTTGGCTCTTTTCAATATAATCCTTTCCTTTCAAAGACAGAAGATAAAGTATATCTTGTTCTTTTGTTGTTGTTTTATCTTAAATCTCAGTACAGCTGTGTTCATGTTGTGACTGGCCCATAATAATCTGTAAAGTTCAGTACATCAGGTGTATTTAGATGCATATTTAAAGAAATGCTCCTGTTAAAGACCCACTGCCGTTATCATCTGGCCACCACGCAGTTACAAACATCATATACAGCGGAAAGAAGCAATAAGCTTAATTTGTTTGTGACTAAGAAAATTACAAGCAGCGAGTGCAGGCTGCCAGCAGGTAAATCAAGTTATAACACTCATTTGCGGCTGTCCATAGAGAGAGGCTGCTTCCCAGAAATTACCGACCTACCAACCAGTCGTGATTTCCCGTAATATCTCCTTGCACTTGAACCCCCACCTCCTCCTCCTCACCTCCATCTAGCTCTCTCACCTTTTTTTTTTTCAGTCTGAATCTCAACTGCAGCCATTTTTGATGTTGCCACATAAAGAGCGTGGGAACATGAACGTGTACAAAAGTCGGAGATACACAATATGCAAAGCAACTGGCAGGGAGCTCTACAGGACAGATGGATGCACACACACAAACAAAATCAGACATTTATGCAGTCTAAGAACGCTCTGTCACTGTGACAAACTGACCTGCAAAGTTCAGTCACACTTCCTTCATTATGACTACAGCCCAAACATGAGTCCCTGGAAAATAAACAAAGAGGACAGCAAAGATGTGCAAAGGGAAAGTCATAGACATGAATCACAGTCCTTTAAATGTGTAAGCTTGAAGAAGGATGTTGTGTCAAATCAAACCCTATGAAAACAGAGAACGCCGGATGGTCAGGAAAGCTTTGCAGAAGTACTCTTAACTCTTCATCTTTATCAGATTTGGTCATGAGATCCAAACTCATTTCATTAATCAGAGAAGCAGCCGTTGTGAAAGAGGCAGGGCTTTTCCTTAGATAGAGTTTGATACAAACCAGGCTGGGAAGGAAAGCTGCACCCAACCCCAGTCCTTAAGCTCTGTGTCTTGCGTGTTTTTAACTTCAATACATCTACATTATGGGTTAAATTACCTCATGAGCATGCCATCAGTTTCTGCAAAGGCCCAGTAATGTACGAGAGGACCAACAATAGCAGGGAAGAGAATTGGAGTTAAACAAACCTGGCCTAGATATAGAATATTCATGATTTCAAACTAAGAAAATCCAATGGAAAATTAGTTATAGTCCTAAAAGTTGTGATTCACAGCTCAACAATCAACTAGAGCTTGAACTATTTTGCAAAGAAAAATGGGCAAGTATGTTCTGCCTTAATATGTGCAAATCTGGTAGATTCATGCCACCGAGGTTGTTGCAACAAAAGGAGGTTCAATATAGTATTGCCGAGGTAGGTCTCAATTCAAGGACACACTTCAAGTTTCAGATCTTTATTTGTACAGAAAAATGCATTTTAGAAAGTCTGATCTACAGTTTTTACAATGCCAATACAATACAATACCAATCTTTGATGTGTTTTGCCCATGCTTCAAGACGAATCTTTTAGGTTGATGTTGCCTTCTGCCTCTCCATATATATGGTAAAAATGGCACAATAACAAATGTTAAACAAGTTTTAATTTAAACAAAAGGAAATACTTTTCAACGCATCAAAGAAACCATTAACAACAATGAGAAAATTCAAGGATAAGCAAAAAATGCAGGTTTTATGATCTCAAGACATGGCTGCTAAATGCACTACTGAATCGGTGAAGACATGCACATATCTACTGATGCAGATACAAAAAAAACAAAAATATTGGCCAGCTCTTGTATCAGACTGTATCTTATTTGTCAATACCCGGATTCATAGGTAACTGTCACCAGGCAAATCAATTTATACCACACATTTGCAAATGTTCCCAAAAAAACTAAACGAGTAATGTATCATTTAGTCCTTATTTACCATTACTGTTAAAGACAAGGATACAACCAGAAGCGTATAAGCCAGCCAAGCCTAAAGTCGGTCCTCGAGGGCCGCTGTTCTGCAGGTTTTAGAGGTTTCCCTGCTTCAACACAGCTAAGTTCCATTGATAGGTGTTTAACAAACTTTTGCTGAACCTCTATCAGAATCAGCTGTGCTCAAGCAGGGAAACCTTTGGGACAGGAGCCCTCTAGGACCGACTTTGGGCATGCCTGGCATAAGCAATCAGCCGATAAGAACTGGAATCCCAAGCCACCTGAATAAGGTAGAAAGGTCTTTCAAGGTGAGCTTCTAACCCAAGGGGCATAGTTTGGATGTCTCCTGTGTATGGGTGATAGAAAAAGGAGCTGAGACCAAGTGATTTGGCCTTCATGAGAACACCTGAGTTCAAAACCGTCAAACATTGAGCTGGATAAAATGACACATTATCTGATTCTTTTAGAATGCAGGTTTCACTTAACCTTACCAGCAGGCTGATTTCCCACTGTATTAGTTCGTTTACAAACACACAAGACTTCCTGCTTCAAAGCTTTTCTGACATTTACATAAAAACTAAATACAGCAAGGAATTACATTCTACACAATGACCCATGATTGATCCAGCCCTGGGAGTGGTTAGCATAGCGGCTAAAAAAAGGAAAAAAGGAAAAAAAAAAGAGATTTAAAGCAGCTTTAACATTCCACTGAGTCAAAGATGTGTGAGCATGAAGATGCAGTAATGTTTGGCATCCTAGAGCCTGGACTTAATACTAACGCAATGGACCTCGACATTTAAAAAGGGCCAAAACTATAGACTCTTTAACTTCTAACTGTTCTCTAGATGCAGTTACTCTTCATATCTAGCACCTTCCTCTCGTAAATATCTCTTGAGTTCTCCCAATTTTTGCACATGATCAGACAGATCTCTTCTTTTCAAACTATTAGGTTTTTTTTCTATTAACAATAAAAGATAGAGCACTTTAATGATTAGTTGGGGAAATTTTGTTTTTCAAAATACTATTATAGACTGTATTATATTGTGAAACTTAATATTCGTAATATGTGTCTCACAAAAAAAATGCCTTCAACTATTGGTATTATGCGGATCCTGTCTGATCTGCTGACAAGTGAGCAATGCCAAATACTGGTTTGAATGAGTACATTCACACCTATTTGCTAGCTGATCAGGGACATTTATGACCTTGTGTCTTTGGCAGTGTGAATGGAAATGTGTGCCGAGTCACACCAAAGGTTCACTTAGCCAAGCTGTGATCACACACAAGCTCTGGAGTGACAGCTGTGAGGTGTTTTCTATCAGTAAAAAGCATTAACAAACTCAGTAACAACTTCAAAGGAAATCTGCAGTGAAACGCTTTATTTTGTATTCGTGAAGACAAAAAAGTTGAGCCTAACGAAGGATGTCATTGAACGTGTCAATGGAAATGCAATGTCTTGATATATATATATGATTATTATTAGTATTCATTGGTGTCTCATGTCTTAAAAGCTTAGTTTTTCCTGAACACTGAATGCATGACTGATTGCTCTCCTGCATCCATCAGGGAAACTCCGCAAGTCTCTTTATCAGGTAAGAAGCAATATCATGGTGACAGCAAAAAAATATGAACCGCTCGACAAGAATACCTGAGTGCTCAGAGTTGGAGTTATCATGTTAATAAAAAAAGAACTTATTTACAAAGGAAGCAAATCTTGTACTGACGTGATGATAAGGAAGATAGTTTGAATGACCAGGAATTGTTTTCCAGTCATAGGTAGTCATCATTGGCAGGATTATCAACATCAAAGTTCCTCAGGTTTGTTAAAAGCTGGTTTAGCTTAATCAATGGAGAGATGTCTGCATCTGAAAGTCATAGCTTTGATTCCAGTTTGCTCCTCTTACACGTGGATGTGCACCTGAGCAAGGCACTACCTGCCTAATATTTAGAGAGAGGAGCAAAAGTTGGCAAACTCTGGAGACTGACAGCTGCTGCAGTCAGTAGAGCAGCAGAGTGAGTATTCAGTTTTATAAAGAAGGACTTTCTAAATGGACAAACAGGTCAAATGATACATAAACGTTTTCTATTTAAAAAGGGAGAGTAATTTAAACTACATTCAAAACAACTGCTTTTATGATGCATGATCCCCCCTATGCAATCTGCGGGGGGACAAGCGGTGAAGCGGCCAGCGATGAAGTTGACGCCATGGCGACGCCATGTTTTGGTGCTGCATAGGACAGAGAAAAAGAAAAAATCCATCCATACATGGAGATTGACATCACATTCTTACAGCTGTGTAAGTACCCAAACACGTTTCGTGTTTTGTGTGTGTGTGTGTGTGTGGT
>JAUZNJ010079870.1:0-24193 GCA_034780135.1 Jordanella pulchra | reverse complement strand
ATCACTCTATTACAGAAAAATAAGACTTGTAGAACTTATTGGAAACTCAAGACAGCCATGACATTATGTTTTTTACACAACTTTCACAACTGTATGAAAACGCAAATTAACATGAGATGCTGCAATGTACGCTCTGCAGCAACAGATTTCTAAGCAAAGAAGGATAGATGCAGGAAGCTATAGAGTGCCCAAATCTAAAAAAAAAAAAAAACAAAGATGGAAAACTAGGATGAATATGAGGGACACTGTGGGACAGAAATAACTTTTTCAGCTCTGCTTTCCTTTTACAGAGTTCCCTTACATTGCGCTCCCCTCATATCATATTCAAAAAATAACTGACATCACAGACTCATCCTGTAACAAATCATTGCACAGTTTTTGCCGTGGCTGTGTTTTATTTTCTTGAACCAAAGTTTCCATCATATTTTTTTGTATTAAAATCTTTAACTTGTTCGGTTTACAGAGCACCATGTGCAGCTTGGTCACGGACGTGGGACATCGATGCAGCTTTGCTTTTTTCGGGTTAGGGAGGGCCTTTGTAAATATATTTAACTTTTATTTTTTATAATTATTTTCCCCAACAAATGCAGGACACTGATCTGGTTTGTGGGATGGTGAGACAGAAGTGAAAAATGTGGGACTATCCAGCACAAATCAGGACATCTGGTCACCTTAGTAAGCTATGAAATTCCCAGTAATGTATCCCATTTTTTGTTAATCTAAAACTATTTGATTAAAACTCTCATATTTTAGTTTGTCAAAGATATAGAGAAGTTCTGACTGAGGGTACAGGAATGAACAACTTCAGGTTTTCTCAATTATTGTTGGCCTCCAACGCTTGTATCATCCGTCGACTGTAAACTGTTAAAAACAGAAAGCTGTCCCACGTGTAACCCATGAGTAGCACTCACCACTAGGCTGCGCTTGCCTGGTGTATTTTCTCCTTTAGTGTTCAAACATCACCTTTAAATTTATACCACAAATATCTTCTCCGGCTGTGTATCTAATAGGGTCATTGTCAAGCTTCTTACATTTCTTCCAAGGACTGCCCTCTATTTAACTCGACCAATCTTATCTATCTCTATCTCTTACATCAAATCCGACCAGCTGGTAAAAAGCATTCCCACAGTATGATTCTGCCATCACCATGTTTAACAATGTGGATGATTTTTTTTCTTTAGGTAGATGCATATGGCTAGTTTTTAACCACACATAGTTTATTGTATAAAACTAGCAAATTTAAACTTTTGACAGTTTACATCCACTTTGCTGAATCCACCATGAACTTACAGTAGGTGTTATCGTCATTATCCCACCTGAGCTGTAGATGTCCACAGCTCCTCCAGAGCTACCATGGGGCCAATAGCTGCTTCTCCGATCAGCACTATAGTGTCTATAAAGACATATTTGGAACGATGGACCGTACTGTATTCAGTATGATTCAGGTGCTTTAAAGTCTTCACAACATCCCTGACCAGTACGCTGTGTTCCATGGTCTTCATGAAGCTGTTTAATGTTCTCTAATAAACTTTTGATGCCTTCACAGATCAGACGTAGTGATGTTGAGGTTAGATTAAAGGCAGGCAGACTCTATTAGCTAAGTAGGGTGTTTTTTATATTTCCTGTTAAATAAGTGGCTTCTGATATCTGGTGATGATAAAGACATGAAGAAGCGTGGAAACATTTTTGAATGAATATGAGTACTTTTACAATGTTCTGTATGGCTCCTTGCAGGTAAGATGAATAATATTGCTGTAACAGGCAGAGAAATTCTGCCACCTAATTAAAATGGGGTTGGATACATTTTTATTATCATAAAGCAATAAATGGAAATTAATTAAAGCTTAAGGCTTCCGTTTTTTTAAATGCTAACATCATTAATACAGTCATTGATTACAATCAAAACAAAATAAAATGCAAACGTGTAGGAAAGATAAGCAAGTTTAAAAACCTTTTTTAATAACAGTTTACTATTTCACATATGTTTTCAGGATCACTTATAGAAACTAGAAAAGCACACACAGAGCGCAGATCTCCACCAAATACTTGATTTCCCCCGACATATTGCGAATTCCACCTTAAGTTAATATATGTATTCACAGAATCTTAAAAAAAAACAACTCCTGGATCCAGATGATGATCCGGATTATTACCAAAATGTTATCATTTGTTTCCCGTCACAATGTGCACCTTCTCTGAAAATTTCAGCAAAATCCGTCCCTAACTTTTGAAGTTATTTTGAAAACATACACACCAGCGCCAAACAAAACAGGACCGTCCTTGCGGGGGTAAATACAGCAGGAATATGTGTCTCTAAACTAATTCAGTCAATATTTACAACTTCCTGCGGGGCTCCGAAAATTTACTCAGCAAAAGACAAATTCATAAAATCCCTGCGCCAGACCTTCAAGGAGAATTTCATACATTTTAATCCACATCCTAATGGATCAGAACTGCTTTGGCAACAAACGAAGGACCTGTAGATGTTGTCATAATAATTGGGTCGACCAGCAAAGTTCTAAGGTTGTTATGTTGCACCTGCATTTTATAATTGTGGTCCTAAATTGTTTAACTAGAACTAAACAAAAAAAAGAAAAGAAATCTTTTTACCGTAACTCAAATGATGCCTCTCAATGTGGGAAATCTACTCACCGAAGATGTATGTAGGCATAGCAGCTGTATTGGGGAGTGGGAGCCTAATGAGTGGAGGAGGAGAGGAGGACAGCTGGACGACTTTATAAGCAGAGGAATCTTGGATTGGGATAAACTGAATGGGGATGGAATTGGTTGACTGGTGTGGAAAGACGTGGAAGATTCCTGTCTGAGGGTTGGAGACGCCTCCTATAGGCTCTACTGGAACTGTCATTGCTTCAGCATCGGTACCTGCAAAGGCACAGCAGGGAACACTATTATTATTTTCTCTCCACAAGTTAGATTTACTAAAAAACTCCAGGTTGGAGTAAAAAAAAACATTTTCACACACACACAAAAAAAACTTTTAAAAAAATGCGGAAGAGCTGCACTGCAAATGCACAATGCCTTTGTCAACCAACACCTACAGCTGTTAAGATGCTCAGAAGTACAGCTACCAAAATAATGTAGAGGAAGTTAATGTTGGTGGGAGTTCTTCTTTTGATTTATCACATCTAACATCAAGAAAATCACACTTCCTGTTTATAAGCCAGTAGGACCAAGTCAAACATGACCAACCACGATCCATTTTATTCTTCCGTATCTGATAAGCAACATGCACCTGCTATGTAAAATTGTACTGTTCTAATATCCCTCTAAAATGCCTACAGCTTTCATGGTTTTAAATATATTCTTAATCAAGGAGTTTTAGAAATGTTCTTTGTTTGCTTCCTTTCCACACTGCATCAGTCTCTAACACGAGAAGCTCACCATGAATGACAGTTGGCTCAGCAGTTGCCTCTTGGGCTTGAGCTGGATCTGTTAAAAGTCAACAACAATGAAACGGTTCTTAGTCAGCTGGAGACTCAAAAACCTGTTTATACTTTTACATTTCAATCATGTTGTTTAACTGTGGTCTAGATGTCATTAGTGGTGCTTTGGTATAAGTAATTAACATCAAGTGCATTCCATTGATATTAAAGAAAATGGATTTTTGCTTAAAGCAGAAAACACTTTAAATAAAAATTCATTAGAGGAAAGCAACTATGAACTGAAGCAGACAGCAGCAAATCAGGGACAAGTAATGTAGGCTATTTTCTATGTTGCTTTTAAAATGGGATATTGAATCCTTTTATTTTGGGATTTTGGATGAATTTAATCAGAGTCAATCACCGTCATAATATGGAGTTCAGCTGATCTTAACCTTCACAGGAGGCTGGAGGTAAGCATGCTGCTGTTTTCTCAGCCAAACACGGTGTATAGGATGTGTAGAATAAGTATTTGCTCAGGTGAGTGTCATCTCTGTTCTGTTACCTAAAATAAATTGAGGTTAGTGAGCCCTCCTGTTTAAGAGGAGCTCAGACTGCCGTAAAGCAGGGCTCTGGGTCACATGACTCAATCAGTGACTGTCTCAAATTACATGGGCAGCCAGCAGAGAGCATTAATACTGACCAAGTGTCGTTTATTGACATGAAAAATAATTTCAAATTCTAATTAAGTTAATGCTTGGGTCAAAAGTTATATTTTTGCTTTAACAGAGCATAATATGAACTGTCAAGATAGCGAATCTAACTTAAAGAATTTCTGTTGCGTTTGCTAATAGCTTAAATAAAGGGAAGCCACAACAAACGTTCCACATTCCTATTCTAAATTTACTGGACCTGTTTTTAAGATGTAATAACTGTGAAGTTTAAACTCCTGTGCAAAAAAAGATATGCTTTTCTGTAGCTTTTCAGTTTTCCTGTAGTGTGTGTTTAACATATCTGTCTGTATAGTGTAAGAAAACCCAGCATCACTCATAAAAAGTTCTACCGCATTTAAAACCGTTCATTTTCTTGCAAAAGAATATAAAATGGGAAGAAATGTGAATTCATTTTTATTATGTGAAATTAACAGCAAATAATGACTATTTGCTGATAATAGAAAGACAAATCCACTGATGTTTGCCATCATTCCGTCTCAACAATAATGCAAATGTAATGATTTCATTGTTGATCATTGTTAATGATTTTTAAATGTAATAACTGACTAGAAAACAAGCCAGCAGGTTATGATGATATGGTGAGTGAAAAAACAAAAACTGGTTAAAACCGGATTAAAACATTAGAACTTCTGAAAACACGACAACCAAAGGATATAGAAAAACCTGATGATCTGTGGCGAATATTTACCTTATCAATGGTCAAAAGTTCTAGGATATATAATATTCTGAACCTTGGAATGTTACAACAGGCTATAAAGATAATAACTAATGCAGAAATAAAATACGATGGCAGACGTTAGGTGTGCTTTTTATAAAGACTTTGGATGTTATTAAGTGATATATTCACATGATCACACAGAAAACCACAGGAAGAGGAAATCTGTCACCTATCGTTTTTTGCCTTTTCACTGTGGAGTTGCTGTTGCACTGTCTAGACACGAGATCTGGAAGAGACAAATTCAATCTGTTAATGAGCAAATACTAATAGACAAGGAGCATATGCAACCTTAAGCTCTATTAACCTCTCTGTCTTTTTCTTTTAGGTTTTGTTTTGTCTGTTGTCTTTCTCGGTCCTTCCTGCTCTTTGTGGCTAGAAAGATTGGGGGCCTCTATTGCCATAGGTGCCTCACCTGCAAAGCACAGAAGAGGAAGTGTAAAAGTCAGTGATGCAGTGAGCAGGCAGTAAATAACTGTTTTTATCATGCCTCTTTCAGTAGGGATCTAAGAACATGGCTAAGAAGTGTCATTTCCAAAGAAATGGTAAGATTCAAAACAGGAATTGGCACAGAGTGTTAAACAGTGGGAAGAAACACAACTGAAAGATAATAAACAAATCAAAAAATATATAAATATCTGATTTACAGTGAAGGACCACATGGTAGTGCCCATAAATATATGATTATGAATACCAATGGTAATACTGGCTTAATTTAGTAGTGACTTCAATCATATTTAGTAACTGAACATTTCTTAGTTCTTTCATTGTAACTGGATGCTTTTTTTTTAAATCATTTTTAATGAGACTAAAAAATAATAACAAACTGAGATGCTCACTGCTGAGGAGGATTTCATCCATGCAGTCGACACCAAGATCCATACTGAAGAGCAGGGTTGGATCCAGGTGTGTAACTGCAAATAAATAATTGAACAATGTACACATTTTCTAAATGGGTAAAATTGTGAAAGTAAGTCACAAAACTTTAATGATACTTACCTAAGTAATCATCATCCAAAAAGTTTGATAGATCATCTGGAACACAGCCAATGTTGATATTCAGTGTTAATATTCATGAAAGTCAATGTAAGTCATTGAAAACACTGTTAAACAACAAGAGGGTGGCCGACTGCTACAGAAGATCCTCCTGACCTACAACTACCAACATCTACTACATCAACTCTTTGAAAAAAAAAACAATAAGTTACAACATTTAATTTTCAGATTAATAATGTATTTTTGGATTGAGTTGAACTGATAGCACCTTCTTATACTAATACTTTTTTTAAAGTGGTAATATTTTTAAAGCAGTTAAAAAGGGCCAAAAGCAGCAGAGGAAAGTTTGAGATTTTACAACTTAAAGAAATTCATTTCTTTCAAGGCTTTCATGAATGTTTATCAGTGGTGACAATAATTTGCTGCATTGTTTTTCTAACTGTTTTCAAAATATGTTAGTTTGTTGTTTTATGTGGAAGGCTAATTCAACAAATAAGAATATTATTGAAAAGTCTGATTTATGAAGTGAGTTGGTGCAGCAAGCATATATACTGGTGGTTCTAAGCTTGTAGATATGTATCTTTAATAAAGAACTGTAAGGTAAAGAAAATCACATCCTAATTTATGATAGGACTATAATGTGAGGAATTCTTTTAGATATATTGGAGCAATACAAACCAGGGAGGATGTCAGGCAGGCCCAAGGACTCCTGGTCAAATTCCTGCATCTTGGCATCTAACATTCAAAACACACACACACACACACACACACACACAGTAAGAATGAAGAACAGAAAAACTAATAGGACTGTATCAAGTAAACATGTTGCTTGAACAGTGTATCTAAGTGAAAAGTTATGCTGAGCTCATATTGCCAGTGAGGTCAAATCTATTTATCTCAATGATTCATTCTTTTACTTTTGTGCTTTTGTTTTTTTTTGGAGCTTTTTACAGCACTAGTGGCTTGTTTTTCTGACAGTAGGTTGACAGGAAAGAAGGTATGAGAGAAAGGGGGGGACATGCGGGAAAGGACCACAAGCCGGATTCGAACCTGGGTCGCCCACGTCGTGGACTAAGGTCTCCATACATGGGTCGTGTGCGCTAACCCCTGCACCACCTGCACGCCCTATTTTTTGTGCTTTATATGGGTTATGTAACCAAGATACTTTCCTCAGCTGAAAGAAAAGACCACAGGAAACCAATTCTACCAAATATCACCACCCAAGGAACCAGTTCCCTTTTTCTTTTTTGAGCACTGACATTCTGCTCGTTTAAAAATGTATTCAGCCCAATACATCCCCCCCCCCCACACACACACAACACACACACACACACACAACCCTTAACCATGACAACCAGCCAGCGTTTGTAGATATAGGCTAGGAGCACCAAATAGTACATAAGATGAAGGCTGTAGCTTGAGCAATGGGCTACAACAGATGACCGCTTAGGGGAGCTTATTTCTCTTATGACATCATAAAGGGCATGAAGTATTTTTTAACACACATTAGCTAAGAGGTGGAGAAAGGCAATAATAAATGTTTTTCTCATTTCTGAAACCCATATACAGGCTTCAGGACACATATGACTTACAACATAATTATAAAGTGAATTTTGCATAATATGGGACCTTTGAAAGTAATGTTAATTCTACTTTATACAATACGGACAAATCTACAGGTTCCAATAATATTGACATGACTATAAAGTGCTTTGAAAAAGCATTTTTTCTATGATCACATTCAACCTTTTAGATCAGATAATGTGAGTTTTTCATAAAAGAATAGCTTGATTGTTTCATTATGAGGCAATCAGAACCAACATTCCTCATGTGAAAAAAGGGGTTTATTTTTTACTATAATTTTACACAAAGGCAGGTGTGTACCCTTAACAAACTCAGTTTGATTATAAAAAAAAGTTACTTTGGCAAATATTTTATCACATCGCTAAATATGAATGCATTGGATAATGATGATGTAGTGATGGCGTCCTCAGTGAAGGACCAACAAAAACGAAAACACTAAAAGTTACAGATTATGTAGCAAAAATAAAGACATTTTTGGAAAGTCAACTTGAGATCAGAGAAAAAGTCAGAGTAGGAATCAGAAACGTGAAGCAGGGCTTTTCATGCTAAATCACAGCAATGTTTACTGAAAGAAAGTCTGAAAGTTGTGCTACAGTACTATTTAAGACTTACATACAGTATTTTGAGTTTAATTTCCAGTCTAACCCTGTTGGATGAGACAGCTGAGCAGATGCTACACCCAGGTTGGTCACATTTGGAAGGCAAATGTTAGATTTTATTGAAAAATGTAAAAACAGGCAAAAACAAACTGATTTTTTTCTAGCATTGATTAGGTGGCATAAAATTACCAAAATTACACAGATTAACAGAAATCTCAGTTTAACACCACTGTGTCTTAGGCGTGTTTGTGTGAATATTTCTCAACAGATCCCATGAGAAAAAAATCCTATCAGCTGGTTTTATTTGATTCCTGTTTACCATTGGCTCACCCTGGGCTTTGCCTTAGGAGTTTTTGGTTCAGCTGGGTCAAAGCCAAAGCACGCCCAGATTCTTTGTAATCAAGATCACATAGGACAGAATGATCTTTTAAACTTGGATAAAAGACCATAAAACATAACAGCAAAGGTAAGCCACAAAATGTGTGTCATAATGTCTGCACAACTGATAAGAAAAAAAAAATCTTGAACTGACCAGAGACATGTTTTAATTTTGTAGATGACAATGAGACAAAACAAAGACACGATACATAATGGCTGGTTTCCTGATTTGAGGAGAGTCTTTTAAGCAAACAAAGAGCAACTTAGATAGAAAATAAAAGCCAACCAATCCTTTATAACCGACACAAGTCATAAAGTCACAGCTATGCTTTAAAAGGGTCACTCCTAAAAAATTTTGGGGAGTTGTAATCAAATGTTATTAACTAATTAATCTGTTCTATACCAGGTTACAGCTAAACCCAGAATTAGAACAAATGATGGCATTATTTCTGGCATAAACCTTTTGTAATGGCCCTCTCCTTCCCCATTGCCAGAGTTTTTATATAGCTTTGCTACGTGGACAGCAGTCTCAATGGTCTTTAGTCTGCATGGAATGGAAAGCCCTTCTATCAGATAGTGAAATGTAACACGTGCACCTGCTAAAGATTAGTCAGCCTTTGTCAAATCTTCATTTTTTTAAATAACTTTTTAGAAGTGTTTTCAGGTGCCAGTATTCTTTATTGATTACTAGTTGAACAGGAAGAAGGGCAAAAAGTAAAGTCAGACATTAGTCAGACAATAAAAGAAGAGTCTTTATGTGCTCCTTGAGCTCATAACAACTAAGTTGATAGTAAAACTGTTCAAAAATGTGTTAAGTGAGCTTGTTTAAAAAAAAAAAAAACTCTTGGCTGTCTTTTATGATGCATTTATAAATGGAGTATTTCAATTTTGATGTCAACCACAAGATATTTTTGGACCAACTCATGCCTGCTTTTGATAATTATTATTTTAGGGCCACAATACATACAGTAAATGTCTATTTTTACCCAATCAAGTAAGGAAATGTAATGATATAACTCTAACAAATAATATCTGCATGGTGGTGCACTTTGTAGCTTTGTTGCCTTGCAGCAAGAAGGTCTTAGTTTCGATTCCCAACCAAAATGTCTTTCTGCAGGGAATTTGCATGTTCCCTAAATTCCCCTTAGGTGTGAGCGTGTGTGTGCATGGTTGCATGTCTCTGCCCTGCGATAGACTGGCAACCTGTCCAGGGTGTACCCCACCTGACACCCATAGATTGCTGAAATGGACCAAACATCAATTACTCCAAAATGGGGATATAAATTAGAGATAACTGACCCAGGGGCTACTTACAAGTTTTAGCTTGCTTGCATTTCTAAAAAGGTTTAAAGATGTACTGTTTTCTCCTACTTTCAATCATTTACCTACTCACACACTGATGGTGGCAAGCTACACTACAGCTACAGCTGTCCTGGGGCACACTGATAGAGGTGTTGCCATACACAGGCTTTGCCAGGCCCTCTGACCACCATCACCAATGACTTCAGGGCTTTTCTTTATTTAATCACATCTGATTTAAACCAATTTCAGTCATCTTGTTTTCTCCTGTCCAGCAAAATAAAGATTTCCATGGCAGAGATTTTCCTGAAAATCTGTTTTTTTTTTTAACCTGACCACCCAGCTGAATAAGATTAACATTAGCCCACTTGTTTACACACATGACGTACTTATCTAAAAAGCAACCTGAGAAGGAACTTTTTTAAACACCTCCCACAACCTTTCAATGTATCTGACTCAAATGATTATAATGTTACATTTACCCACCAATGAGACTCAGACATATATAGAAATTAGATTTACACAAAAACAATTCTACATATGGCCGTAACTCTAGAGATTGTTGAACAAAGAAATTACTTTTTAACATAAAAAGAGCAAACAAAGGTTTCAAGGATCCTCTCAATTATTTATAGAAAATGCTATAGTGTTGTTGACTGAGCCATCGCAATTTGACCACTTTACGATTTAAAAAGAAGGCAGAGCTGTGACCAACATGACCTCAAACCATACATGCTGCTGCAGCACCCGCTGCTACAGAAAGACAAGGGCTTAATATGGGAAAGTCCCATCGGTGCGCCAAAAAAGTCACCCCAAGTGCGCATTTTTGCTACTATATCTGGTACATTTTCACGTGACATCTAATGAACTGAACTAAACTTTCAGCAAATATTATTTAATCGCTTATTTTATCATTACCTGTTTATTTAATTCAGGTTCGGGTTTGATTGCGCCGCTGCTTGATGCGCAATGGAGTTCATTCGGCTTTGAATGGCGTCGGACTTCTAGTTAAATAGGCAATAAAATAAACTATGATGGTCAGAAAAAAACTTTTCACAGAAAAAGGTTTAGTCAAAGTAACAGCTTGCATGAGTTTATTTTTACAAATTTGGTTATTTTGATTAACAATAAGTTAAACTACAACAACAATCCTTTATATTATTGAACATCTTTTATTTTAATATTTAAGAATGATTGACAGTCTATTAAATAAAAGCTTACGCTGAAAAGTAACCCCACCAGCCCACCTTTTCATAAAGGTGGCTGCACACTTTGAAAAAGCGCACCCAGCTCACCCCAATATGAAGGTTAAAATTCACCTGTCGGATGTTTTTGAGCGATGCTCCGGTCCTCTGAGCCTCTTTGGTTTTTGGTTCCTTTCAAATTTCAGCCACTGCACCTATACTATAACTTCTCAATAGGTTGTCCTCAGATGATCCTGCGTTTATGGCGCAGCTGGTCCTGATGGTTATGTGGCTTTTGCTTTCACTTTGCCTAAGACGCCAAGCCATGGGGGCTTGGTTTGCTTCACCATGCCGTCTACAGGCATAATGCAAACCTCTTTCGGTTTTACTCCCCCTGAGCAAGATTCTCTAAAAACATAACTTCTCCCTAAATGACTTGATTGTTCAAAAAAGGCTTCAACATCACGATGCAGGTGCATCACTTAATTGTATTATTTAAAACGTGTTTAATATGTAAATAAATCAACAGTCTAGTAAACAAAGGAACCACACCTCCCTCTGTTGATTAACTGAAGGCAGTGCTATGAAAAAAAACAACATTCCTCCCTTACATATTTAAAAACTATTTCTTCTTTTTAAGGAACCAACATGTTTATAAATACTCCTACAAATTTTGATATCAAATATAAGAACTAACGCTATCTATGCTAACCGGATACTTTGTTCGATTATTAAAAAAGTAATTTCTGTTCTTCTCAAATGAACTAGTTGACTTCAGTCATGCTTTTAGGTTTCGATTTCAGCAACAGCCGCAGTAAAAGTCTTGAGAACAAGAAATATCTAAAGTAAAATCCATCTGATGACATAAGGTGGGCAAGAAATATTGATCCATTGACCTACAGAATGTTACAAAGCCATTTCTATTGTTCTGGGACTCAACCAAACAAGAGGACAAATATTATGACAACCCAGCACCATGGCTGTAGTGTGGTAGTCTGAGGTTGTTTCATTTCAAGGAAAACTTGCCATTATTTTCCTGGAACCATACATTCTGCTTTTTATCCAACAGAAAAAAATGCACATCACTTTGTGACCCTATGGTCAGCCATTCCTTGCCCATGCAGAAGGACCAAAAAGGATCCAAAAACTTTGGAAACTAACTCTGAAATGCTAAAATAGTCACTAAAATAAGAAAAACCCTTGCCTTGGCCTAGTCAAGGTCTGGACATGAATACACCTAAAATGTTGTGTAAAATGTTTTCTGCCATAAGTGGTAGGTTTAGGGGTGATTGAAGTGTTAAATACTATTTCAGTGCAATGTATACTAACTTCCTATCCCCCCCAAAAGGATGAAAGATGAGCGCATACAGTACATGGCTCAAAAATACATGCAAGGATCAAGGAATGTAAAAATCAAGGACATAACTTAAAGAAATTTAAGACCAAAAATGGAAAATCTGTTAAATGTTTAAGGCCTTGAATTAAAGTTATCAAACTGCAGCAGGACAACCTCTTTGAAAGATGATCAAATATCATAATTGGTGTCTTCCTGGTTTCTACATTTGGTCACTTGGTGTCCTATTTCTCCCCTGAGTGAGATTATGGAAACTCTGGAAAACAATAAGACTTACTGTCCATCCAACCTAAAATAGCATTGATGGGAAGTATTATTCAAAAGGCAGAAAGTACCTGTTCTACCTGTTCGCTAATCATCCGTCAAGCTACTATCGTTGTTACATAACCGAAACGAATGCAGGTCTGATATTATGTCTAACTCTTAAGCTCAGTCCTTTTTTGCCCCTGTATGTATACAAATGTGAAACATTGGGTAAGTTTGTTTTGCAAGGACTTTAGATATTCATCATTTATTGCAATATCCAAACAATACTTTCTCTTGCTATCAAGAATACAAATCAAAGATTCAATGAGAAACTTATAGGAAGCAGAATGTAACCATGTTTGTGAGCGATATGCAGAGAAAAACACTTTTTAGGTTTTGGTCCTCTGCCAAAGCTTTCTTTGATGAACAGTATGGTCCATTTTACCACTTTTAGCCATTCTTAAACACCCTTCCTTTGCAAAATCACCAGTACTGTGATCTTCTCTACAGTTAGCATATGCAGTCTGCTTATTATGAATCACATAGCTTCTAACTGATGTGTAAAAGTAAGACTGTTGCAGCAATTCATATCCCACCCTTTACTGACAGAAGGTGAAAGTGAAAGTAAATCATTACCACAAGGCGTTCACCTAAGCACCAAGCCAAGCAGACTAAAAAAGGCATTGCAAGGCCTACAGGCTAAACGAGTGGAAACATGGAAAGTACCCAGAGATTCATGAAGAGAGAGAGAGAAATAAAAAAGCTCTTATTCATTTCCTGTAATAGGATAAAAACATTTGCTTTTGCCTAAAGCTCCTGGTTTTTCACATGAACAAAAAACAGAAAGAAGAGACAGCATTGCTGCGGAATATTAAAATCAAGTTTTTTTCAGGATGCAAATTGTAGAAACTCTCAACTGACCAAGAACTCTGTTCAGCTCTAATTTGGATCAAAGCACAATTATTGATGATAATGAACAAACTTACCACAGTGTAAATCCCTTTTCTCATTGAATTCCCTTAATCGGTCTATGCTTGATGCTGGTGCATCACTGAAAACGTCTTTAAGACTATCTAGTAATCCATCTGTCAGACTGTAAAGAGAGTTGTCTTGTGCAACTGCTTTGCTGTCTTCTGTAACACCTGAATAAAGGAGTTGCCTGATACTGCTTTCTTGTAGTCCTGTTCCACATTGTTGACATAGTACGTCTAATGCCAAACAGAACAGGTCATCCACCGTCTCTGCCATCTTGTCAGCTGGCCAACAACTATCAAACTGGCCCTCCTGGATTGCTGTGAAGTAACTTGCTTCAGATGCTTTGCAGGCTTCAACAGGTGCAACATTTCTTGCCTCTCGGTGTATTCTTAACTCTTCTGTGTTAAATACAGCAGCTGTGTTGAGTGTAGAGAAGTGAAGCCCATCTTGTTCTGCCCTGCCTGCTTCTGCATCACCTCCGAAGCTTGGCTCTGTACACTGAGAGTCACCAACATAGGCGTCACGGGTCCCGCAAGCAACTGCGAGCTCTATTTCCTCTTCCATATCCAAAAAGCTGGACTGGCATTCACCATTTGACACCATCCCATAATCTGGCATATAGGGAAGCAAGGTCTGCAACATCCCTTGTCCTCTGTTCCAGTGCTGCCACAGAGGGACAGCTATCTTCCTTGCAGCCTCTTCAACTTGTTCTGACCACTCCTCCTCATTTTCCAAATTCCCCTTACCAACTCTTTCATTATCACTTGCAGGCATACTGCTTGCGCTGCTCAACGGTTCTGCTTTTTCTTTGCTGGATCTAAGAGTGCTGTCATACACTGATGGTGAGGAAAAGAGCTCTTGATCCAAGAAGGAGACATCCATTCCAACTTCTTTCAATAATTCCTGAATTTCTCCCTGGTTTCTCTGACGAATTTCATATTCGCACCATGAATTTTTTTGTAGGTTAAAACTTGTGTTGTTAGGTTCCTCTATTGATGAGATGGATTCAGTTTGCTCTTCATTGTGGTCACTGGCAAAAGATTCCAAAAAGTCTATCCTGGCTTGGTTCTTCGGTTCTTGGTCGAGGTACCACAGGGACGTTGATCCCTGAGAGTTGAAATCATCGTCCATTTTGCCACATCCAGGTCTGCAGGTCAATTGAGACTCATCAATCCCATCCAACCAGCGTAGATTCAAACTCTTCTTGTAAGCTTCTGAGATGATCCCCTCCTTCACCAGACCTTCCAGGAGAGCATGGACCTTGCCTGGGAAAGCCCAGGTGAGAACCAGCCTCACCTGATCCAGAACCTCGGCGAATTGAGCCATGGCGATGTCACCATAGTCATTTAGCTTTACCTAATGAAATGCCATCTGTTCAGGATGATAGATTTTTAGATGTATTTTTTTTAAAGGGACTCTGCTTTTGTCTGGGAGGCGTGAGTGGGGTGGTGTTTTTGTGGTTGGAGTGGGAGGTCTGCTTCAAAAACAAATGCATGCAATAAATGAATGCATGCACCAGACTGGTGGTGGCAACATTATACTTGTTAGTAGTAGATGGAAGTGAAATTTCATAAAGCTTGCACAAATTTGGAATCTGAAAGCATACAGGGTTTCTCAATAAAAATCGTTTTACTCTAAAATATTATTAATGTTACATCCAAGCATCTGTTAAAAAAAGCTCTAAGGAAATTTAACATGTTTAGTAATTATCAAAGACAAAAAAGATTGTTCAGAATGATTTAAAAAACATAGATATAATTAAAGTATTAATAACTAAACTAATCCCATCTCCTAGATTATTTTTATTGTTTCAACCTGAAAAACACAATCACCGGATTTTGATATAAACTCTTCCAGTCAGGGACTTTCTCATAGACTAAGAGGATGTAGTCAGAGGCAACACTTCCCTTAAATATTAATTCTCCAGACACATCCTGCTACGTAGGTCGTGGTTTATATACACGTCTACACAGCTTTCCAGATTTTCTCACTTCTAAGAACATATATCTTATCTGATCAACATTAAGTTCAACAGATGAGTTTCAGCAAGAAGAAGGAAATTCATAACATACCTCTTTGATTGATTGGCTAAGATTCATCAAGCCAAAAATGTCTCATGTTCTGCTTGTCTTAAAAGTAACGAGCTAAACTCTGCAGTAGTGAATGTTTGTACCAGTTAAAGAAAGAAATAAAATACAATAAAAAAAACAACATATGGATTCAGATTGGGTTTTAAAATGAACCAAACAGAACCTAAAAACATGATGTATCATTGCTAATTAAGTGGGATGATCTATTCATTGAACATGATCTAAAACAACTTTAAAAATATAAAAGATTTTTCCTTAAATTAGAGTCATTAAACAAATCAAAACCTGACTTTTTTGGCCCCTCTGTCCTCCTGTGTTAAAAAAAATACTCAGTCATATTTTCTGGAGATTTTCCAAAGAGGAGTCATTTTGAAACCCTTTACTAAAATAATGTAATCCGCGAAAGGCAAACCTTTACAAAAAAAAAGAAAGCTGAAATGCAATTATAACGTGTTCTCTCTCTATAAAGCCTACTACTGTAAACAGAACACATATTGTATTGTCAGTGGCATAAAAATACATTTTTATAACAGGTATGTTCTGAATGGCTGTGTAAATAAGTGTGTGTAAAAACTGTTTTATTTTTAGCTGCTTCCTTTTATTGATTTTCACGTTGAAATTAAGATAGCATGAATAAAGCATTAATGTCACATGTTTTTTGGAAAAAAAAATACAGATCTTTAACTCAGAGTGGTTAGAACCTGGCATTGGCCAGCATAAGATTCTTAGAGCATGGTAACGCCGTTTAAAAATACCATGTTTGGGGGCATAATATGATACATAACAGGATGTAGCAGCTTTGATTTAAAGCAGAAACCAATTAAAATATTGAACATTCCTGATTGTATTTCATATAAAGCAAAACTTTTCAATAAAACGTCACCAGATTCAGTTACATATTGTGAGTTATTTGTGCACAAATACCTCTTCGGATTTCATAAAGTAATGGTTTACAAGTGCAACTAGTCAGTCTAAGTGTTCTGAAATATTTCAAGCCAGGCGATCCTTATTATACATGATGGGAAGCTGTAGAAGGAGCAGTCGGTTAGTCTTCTGACAGATATTGGGCAGCAACAAGTGGGGGAGGGGACACGCTGCAATGCTAAGTACAGATGAAAAAGATTCTGCAACTATAGCAGCATTTAAAACTTCTTTTTTCTTCAAGCAGCTTTTACAAACTTTGGGAAAAAAAGGGCATACTTCACTGTTTTATATGTCTGGGTAGGATGTCAGGCTAAAATGTCCAAACTAATACTTTCAAAACACTTCTCTTGATTTCGTCCTTTTATTTGGAAAAAATTCAACTGTAATCTGGATTTCAAAGATGATATTGGTTCCTCATAATTCAATATTGCAGGTATTCTTGGGTTTCCACTGTGTTGTGTCATATTTTTTGGAAACTTTTAACTGCATGCCTGACTGCCTTGCATCTTAATTTATGTCTTCGAAATTTCTTGTGAGATTTATTCGAAGTTTGAAACAACTTAAAAAAGTACAGAAATAAGAAATAATAAATTTATCTACAAAAAAAAATGCTGACATTGAATGAGGATTAAGCTATTACACTCCAATATTTTTTCCAAAAGTTTAAGAGTCAAACGTGAACTTAAATCAACTGTGACCTTAAAAAGACAGATGGAGGTACGCATTTAATAACTGTAAACATTGCTGGACTTATTTTTTTGTTTGGTTGTGGGTTGCATGCAGAGGTTTCACATGTGTTTTTCAATGAACCTTGGAGGAACTACATCTGTTAGAGCAAGTACAAATGAGGACATTGTCTCCTCACGCTGACACAAACACACGTTTGTATTTTTATACATATTAAGATTTTAGATTGACTTAAATTATTTTTAGTTACTGTATTTATGCCTAACATTTACCCTAACAATAACCATTATCAATATATTCCTAACCCTAAACTTAACTATAACTGTAAAGTGACTCTCTAAGGTTAAAAGCTACGGCCTGCCACGTTAGGACCAGCCTTTGGTCCCCATACGGCCTGTTGGTCCTCAGAAGATTAATAAATATACCAAAAATGTTCCTAATTAGGAAACATTAACGAGTAAACACACACCCACACATGTGGCAGGCAATCCCAGTAAAAGACTGTCAAAATAAGACTCACTCTGACTTTTAGCAGAGAAGAGATTTCCTATTTGAAAACACTTAAATGTCATAAAAATGTGCTTTTTTAAAAAGCCAACTTAAATATGGGATGATACGACTTTATTTTACATTGTACACCAGATGAATTGCATTATAAAATTGTGTTGACTTTTCTATGTTGTTAATACAATGAAAAATATGTATCAGTTGTGATAATCAAAGATTGTGTTTAGTAAAATGAGGCAGCTACGACTTCTCTTGATTTGTTTTAACCTGTTTGACAAGCTGGGCCGACAAAGGTAAAGATTTAATGCAGCAAAGTGCTGACAATTGCAAACCTATGCTTCACTCAATCAGGCTGGGCACGAACTAAAATTTAGTCCATCACCCCTTCCTTGTATACATACATTCCTAAAAATGCTGCTCTCATCATTTTTCCTCTAATATTATAGATTTCATTTTAACTTGATTTATACAATAAAACTAAGGAAACATTATCTT
The DNA here is from genome assembly GCA_034780135.1 of Jordanella pulchra. Taxonomy (NCBI): domain Eukaryota; kingdom Metazoa; phylum Chordata; class Actinopteri; order Cyprinodontiformes; family Cyprinodontidae; genus Jordanella; species Jordanella pulchra. The sequence continues at coordinate 6,046 of JAUZNJ010079870.1, read as the reverse complement.
ACCCAATAGGAATAAAATCTAATAACTTTTTACCTTTATAACTGATTATAAAGAGACTGACAAAGAATAAAACAAGTTAAAATTTTCACTTTGACAACATTATGATTGAAACTTCAGTCCTACATCAGTTATGGAAAAACAACAGAAAACACCAAACTTACTTGAGAGCTCAAGGAACTTCAATCCAACCATTTCAACCTAAAATGAGGCTGATCAGTTTGTGATTCTGGTATTTTTCCCCCAAATTTGAAGCATATAGTACATTTGAGAGCAGTTAAAAACCAACAAAAGGGTTTAATCCAAATTCTTTGTTTTTAAGCCAAATCTCATTAAATTTACACTTTCTTGCAACCCCAGTCTTGAGTTAACTACCTTATCATTATTTATCTATTTTACTACCTCAACAATAGTTTTACTACTGATACAGAATCAAGCATACGTCCTGACTAAGACCTCCTCTTGTGTATAAAACTTTTGCCTATGTCAGAATCTATGAACATGTTTCAGAACGGCTTCCTGAGGCCACTATCTGAGGAATACGACTAACGCTTGGCTGCAGTTTTCAGCCATCAAAGAAGCACAGCTCTGAAGTTGGTGTCAGCCAGGTCCGCAGTCTGTTACATGTAATGTCGCAGAGATTTATTATCCATGATATTCTTGGGTGAGGACTGTTCAATGTTGCTACACGGTGGGAATGTTGACACTTATCTGTATGACTGTTTAATGAATTCATTTCCATGCTAAAAATTAATTAATTAGAAGAATTGAAGTTCCACTTATATCAAAGATGCTCAGAACCAAAAAGTTTAATTTATATATAAATAAAAAAAATACCTTTGAATGTAGGAACTGGTTTATTTTCTTAAAATCTTACAGGTACATTATCAGAAACCTAAAGTTTTTTGGCTTTGAGTTTTTGCAGCACGTTTTTCCAGACAGTAGGCTGACAGGAAAGGGGGTATGAGAGAGTGGGGGAGGCATGTGAGAGACGCCCGGGTCGAGGACTAAGGCCTCCATCCGTGGGCTAACCACTGCACCACCTGCACATCCAATAAACATAAAGTTTAACAGTGAGCCAAAGCTGTGAAAATATACATTTTTTTCCCCACGATAAGGCACAAAGGGGGTCTCTAATGTCAACATACAAGGCTGTTCAGCAGATCAGCTAGACTGAGTCTATCAATGTGACTTTAGGTTCTGCCGTACTTAATTTCTATTCAGATTTTACAGTCAAATGAACTTCAAACAAAAAGAGAATGAGAAATTAATATGTAGAAAGGTAAAGAAAAAATTCCTACCAAGTCATGTTCTGTTTGTTACTTTTTATTACCACATAGAAACCCTGACCTGGTAGATGATGCATAACAAGATTGGCTAAATAGGTTAATATACATTTATAAGTGTGTCCATTTTGAAAAGAATCATTCAGCAGATTTGTAGGCTGGATATCTGAGGTGAATTACCGGAAAGATTTGACCCATCATGGCCTTTGTTGATTCAGATGAAAGAGTACCTGAATTTCTCAGCAAGAGCTATAAAGCATGCAACAATAAAAGCTGCCAAGAACCAAGAAAAACTGAAAGATCAATAAGGAAACTTTTTCTAAATCTACTAATGATCGTCATGGAGAGGCTGGGGGTATTAGAAACCTGTAATAAAAGTTAAAAAAACTTTACGTTTTTTTTTTATTCTGAGAAAGGAAGGTTTCTTTCCATCCATCAAGTCTGCTGTCTTTGGAATCACCTCAACAAACTAATGTTAAAACAACTCATAACAAGTTTAGTTTATCAAAAAATATATATTTTAAATCGAAGCAAAAGCAATAACGACCACTTTTCTTTAAAAATTCACTTTTTTAGTGAGATCATTAGGAATAAATTCTACAAAGATTCATCTGATTGGGACAATCTTTAATTCTTGATCAAAAAGAAGAAATGCATTCAGTAAATATTTATTCACCTTTGTTGGTCAGAGTTTTTTCATTTGGCGTTTTCACATGACATATTATTGTTGGGTAGAGGAAGCAGAGCGCAGTGAGGTCGGAGCGACCTTGTAAACAAGCATCCAGGTTCCTGACAATAAAAACTGTTTGCTGCTACTGATAATAGTCCTGACAGAATTCAGTACTTAAATTGTTAGGAGTTTTCTTATGTGCGCTTGTTCTCCTTGCTCTTGTGATCTGCCTCAGTTTAGGGGTCCAACCTACAGGGGGGCTCAGGTTGCATTCTGCACATCAGTGGCTCTGTTGGAGCAGTAGTCCTGGATACCTGTGAAAGAGAAAACATTTCAAACAAATCCCCCAAAGCCTTTCTCTGTATGTGTGCATCTATTTACTCTGAATCACAAGCTCCGAAAACCACATTCAATTCTATAGCTTTGATTTTATGCTGAACCTCAAGTTATTCCATTTTTGATACAACTCTCTTCTTCCTCTTTAGTTGGCTGCTTCCCATTTGCAAAGTGAATACTTCTTCTTTCATTACATTTAACCAGGAATTAGATCAGCTTACCCAACAAGTCATCAAAAAAGGGACTTCACTGGAAAAGGGAATGTGACTAAGTCCGCATCGATCACACCCCGTTTCTTTTTAAAAACATAACCCTAAAAGAAACAAAAGGATATGGGCACTAAAACCGAGCTCACTTTGGACGATCCTTCGGTAGGCCTCGGCTGCTGGAGAGTCGGGCACTTCGTTAAGGAAAGACTTGCCCTCGTCGCAGCTCCGTCCTATCCTCGGGTCAAGAGGCACTTTGCCTAATAGAGGTAGATTTAGGTCTGCACACATTTTCTCAGCTCCGCCGCTGGTGGGAGGAAAGATCTGTGATGTGTTCTAATAAAAGAGGCCAAAAGAAACAAAAGGAATGAGAAATCTCAGAATAGCAAAGAATAAAGCTTTCCATTATAAATATCCATAACACAAACACACAAAGAGGAAAGGTTACTATATGAGAGCTATATTAGGAAAACTATGCAGTGGCTCCTTCTGATCAAACAAAGAAGCTCATTTCGGCCTTTGATTAGGAGGTTTAATATACAAACAGTTCCTCATTCCAGTGTTTGTTTACTCAATTTGTTCTTACTATTATCTCCTTTACCAACAAACATTTCATCTAGTCACAATCTGTCAACATCCATCTTTTTTATTGGACTTTTAAAAAAATAAAATCAACCCGTTAAATTTAAAAAACACAAATTTGGCTCTGGTTCGATTGCCCTACAGTGGTTTGAATTTGCCAGACACCTTGCATTTGGGACACATGAAGCCGCTCATGTTCTCCACCACCCCGATGATGGGCAGCTTCACTTTCTGACAGAACCTGATCTCCTTTCGCACATCCTGCAACGACACCTCCTGAGAAGAGAGAGAAAGAAAGAGAAGCATTTAGGGGAAATAATGAGAACAGAGCGGGGGCTCAGAAAACGAACAATGACCACAGAGAGAGGAAGAATGATGCTTAAAGACAGCAGAAAGCTATAAGTTCACATAAAAACAGAGACTTTTCTCCCTTTTCATGGGTAATTCCAGTCTGGTGTTTGTCTGGTAATGGTTAGGTGTTAACCTGTGGAATGAGGAAGTGTTAGGCTCCATTTGTGCAGCTGAAAGCAGAGATAGAGATCAGGAAACCTTTCCAAAAAACAGGTCTGCTCCGAATGCATTGGAGACACAAGCCTCACCAGCGCATATACAGCCAAAAACCAGAGAAAAACCTTTAGAACCTTATGTGAGAGGAAAAAAAATATCTGAGAACCTTCACTGTCACCAAATCCTACATCTAACAGAAAACAGTAGCAGGGAACTTAGAAAAGTCAGATAATTTACATTCTGCATCAATTTATAACATGTCACTGTGGTTCCTCTCCTGCTTCTCTTTTAGCGTTGCTCTACGGCGAAGATTTAAATCAACAAATCCACAAGCCCATATCAAACCTCCAACAACAGGAAGTGACTGAACTTCCTCATAGTCCCTCCTTCCCTCACTGTGATACTGTAAACTGTTATTGTCTGAGTTTTATTCAAAAAGTAAGTCCAATTGTAAGAATGGTGCTACATACCATTTTACCTCTCTTTACTGTTTTATGTTTACTCATAAACTCATCGAGTTGTGTAAATACTTCAGATTGTGCCCTAAGAGGATTGTTATGTTTTGGATTTATCTTTAACCTCTAGCAGTAATCTAGCTTTAGTTACAACATTTAAAAAAAATCCCCGTGGTCAAATGTTTATTCACGATGTCAAATTAAGGCTTTAATGTCACACTTTTAGAACACTTTCTCCATAAGTTTATAGGTTTAGTACATTTTATGTCTACAAACTTATTTTGTTAAAAGAGACATAAACCGTTGGTGTGTTTTTTTTCTGAGCCATTTAGAGGAGGACTCACTGGGTGCTTTGATTCATCCTCTTGTCTTATTGAGCTTTACGCCAACAAGTGATGGTAGGTTGTTTCTTTCCAAGATTTTTCAATTTATGGTTCCATCATTTACAAAAAAAGATCATCATCTAGATGCATCAAAGCAACCCCAGACCATGAAACAACCACCACCATGTTTCAATGCTTTCCTGAAATGCAGTGTTGGTTTTACCCATTAACTTCAAAGGTATTCAAATTCTAATAGGTTTCTATTCTTTTGTGTCAGCAGTGGTTCCAACCTGTTATTCTCCCATAAATGTCTGTTTTTTGCCTCAGTCTGGTGTATATGAATCAGGTCTGAGGTCTGCAGAGTTTTATATCATTAGAAACTTCCTGGATGAGTTGGTGAAAGTCTCGGAAGGTTCACCGGTGTTATTTTCTTGGGGATAATTGTTTTCACTATGATTTACTAGAATCCCAAATCCCAATAAATACATTTGTTAGGAATAATCTTTATCAATCTTAAAAGGCTTATTAAACCCAAAAATACCTAGGTTGTTAAGACGCATACACTTCACCATTTTTTATAGTTTTTCCTACCCATAGTACAAAGCTATGAAGAAATAAATTCTAAGGTTTTATTAAATCTCTATCAGGAGTTAAATGAGCTCGAACAGAGATCCATTTTGTCTTTTGTGTCTTCACTGCCTAATTCACAAGGTTAATGGGAAGATATGGAGCGACCTAAACAGGTATAATAGCCTGTGTAGATATATTAGCCTAAATAGATGGATAATAATCATTATAATGCTACTCATCTCAAGTGCCAGATTTAACAAAGGAAAACATGTTGTTAATATGGGCTATAAGAGCAGAAGCTCACTTAAGTAGGACGGGACTTCAAGCAATGACACCCTATCAGATAGACAGCCACACGGCGTAATGCATAACTTCACAAATATCACTAAGGTATAAGAACCAACCGGTAATGTTTTTCTTGGCTTATCTTTATGGATTTGATGTGAGCCACAGCGCTGAATAACTCTTAGGTTTAATTATGTTAAGGTTTAAGTCCTGTTAGAGAGTTGCTTACTAGTCATTTACTACAAGTGTTACTTAAAACGTGATTGCACCAGGCAAAAACAACAGGTAATAAGCCTAGAGGCATAAGCACCTTCAAGGGTAACAGCCTAAGTTACGCCTTGTTAACCCTTTTCAGACTGAGAGAAGTCAAGGAGTTTCTCATTTGATCCTAAATCTCTCTATATTAAGCCATAATGTGTTGTTTTTAAGATCATTTAGCAGACAGCATAGGGTCCAACAGGCAACTTCTTGGTTCAATTAAAGGTCACAGACACAACTTTTTCATCACAATGACAGGACAAGTAATGCATCAAATCTAGAGTAGCGCAAAATAAAAGTATTATTTTTACTTTAAAAAAGGAAATTGTATTATAGTATAGTAGTATAGTATGATCCATTATAAAAGTTAATAAAATACATTAAAGGCATTAAAATCGATCAGATAAAAAGTCTGTACAGACTAAAGTAATGATTGGGCATATAAATATATATAAATCCCTCTCTCAACCTTGTAGGGTGGTATCTGTATCATCCTCAAGCTCGGGTCTTCTACCAGAGACCTGGGAGTTTGAAGGTTCTGCGCAGTATCTTAGCTGTTCCTAGGACTGCG
>JAUZNJ010079859.1:0-24196 GCA_034780135.1 Jordanella pulchra | reverse complement strand
TCTGTGTGAAAAACTTTTTAAATCTTTGGGACTAAAATTAACCACAGAATCAAGCCACAAATTGTGAAACATGTTGTTTTCTGTAATTGTATATATTTTTTTACTTTAAAGAATCATAACTGCAGATCTTTCTACTGGGTTCCTGCTGTTCTTCTACCTGACTGTAATCAGCATCATCAGACTGCTGCTGACATAAGGAGCTGTCGGATGACCAGATGTCTCCTTATGGCCATGCTTTTGTTGTAAAACACTTCAAAACAAACACAAACATAGAAGTCAAAATACTGTGTAGATCAATTAAGGATAAAACCAGAAGAACCAACTTAAAAGAAAGAGATAGAAAATCACCACAAAACCATAAAATGTATTTTTTGGAAAAGATGTTCTAAAAAATGAGAAGGAGTCCATGCATTCTCCCTTTGAGCATTTGCCTGGTTCTTGCTACTGACAACAACAAAAAAAAAAACCTTAGCTGATCTATAAGAAGAGGGTGGCAAATATAGCTTTAATTGCTCGGAGATGTAGAGCTCTGTGAGGCCTTTTGAACACCTTGGAAAAAAAATCATAAAATGAGTGGAGGGACAGGGACAATGAAATGAACTTAAAGACATTGTAAAAGAGTCAAGTCTACCTGTATTTCTCTTTACTATTCTTAATTCTTCATCCTCTCTTTCTCTCTGTAGAAGAATAATGTTTTTTGATATATATATATATATATATTTTTTTTTTTTGCTTTTTACGGCACTAGTGGCTCGTTTTTCCTGACAGTAGGCTGACAGGAAAGTGGGTATGAGAGAGAGGGAGAGACATGCGGGAAAGGACCACAAGCTGGATTCGAACCTGGGTCGCCCGCGTCGAGGACTAAGGCCTCCATACATGGGATGTGTGCGCTAACCACTGCACCACCTGCACACCCAAGAATAATGTTTTTTGACAAATCCTGCTAGTCAACCAGTGTTGGATTTCCATATCTGTGAAGAAATATTATTGTTAATTTGTAAATAAACCATTTGGCTTTTCTATCCTGTGCCATTCTGAATGTGGGTTTGGAAAACCAACACAAATATGATAATTTCACATAATAATAAATTTATTAGACGACCTGTTTTCCCAAATTTCTTGTTCTAAAAAAGGAACCCGACTGAAAAAATCAAGGGTGGTCTAACAACGTCCATGACTGTATATACAATCAGCTTTGACATAGTAACCTTAAGTTATTTTCAAGTCCTAAAAAAAGACACCTATTAAAAGATAAAACCAGACCTACTAGATGAGGTTTCTCAGAAGATCACCTCCTGGCAGTCATCTGGGATTTGACTCACATTTTCAGGGAAACCGCCCTGAATACACTGCATCTACTCAGGCCATATCTTGACACATAGATTACATGCAGTGTGTCTGAAAGAACAAAAATGGGTTGCACGGCATACTGTACATAAACATTTGCCTGAGTGAAAAATAACAAACCAATGCATCTACCTTCCGAATTCAGACAACAGTTAATTCAGCCTGTTAAAAGGCCAGAAACGAATGGGACTCTTCCTCGTAGCATCAGGAGGAACCTCTTTACTGAAGTCTTAACTGATGGGCCTGCTTTGAAAGCCCACCCAGAGACAGATAGGGTCCACTCCGACAATTTATACCACAGGAGACTTAAAATAGGCCGAGATAGGCAAAGGAAAACATTGCCTCAAAGACACCCTAGTCCACCTCGGTGTTTCATATTAGCTCAGAGCACAACAAGTTATCAGGGAATCTCCTTTTTATGTGACACTAGACTGACCGAGGAAAAATGTTTCATTGTTGTGTGGCTTCAAGGCAGAAGTGCTCATCTGAGAATCAAAAAAAACCCAGGAAAAAGTAACATAGCCTGTCTTCAAAGAGTCAGGTTTATAATCAGATGCTATCTGGTGAATGGTGTTCTGTATTTCAGAGTCAACACAATGAGAGCCAAGACACGTGGACACGTGGCATTAGGAACTCCATCAAGATGAGCTGATAGAAGATACCTATTAGGAGTTGTCCTCCCATTGATTCTCTCCGATTGGGTGATTTTTTTTCTGTTTATCTCCCTGCGTCTCTAATGAGTCACAGATTAAGGGGTGGCTGAAAGAACAGGCAGTCACTTATCTGCTTAAGTTCACGGCCCGTCCCATATTTTCTTCATGATGGGAACGTTAATCTTTATTACATGGCAAAGTTTAAATAATTGCTCCCAGACCTTACTTGTGAAAAGTCACAAAAGCCTTTTTTGCAAGTGGAGCCATGTTATTAGAATAACTACTTTTGACATAAAGTGATATTGTTTCAGTAATAAACTTCTTTTTAAGTAACACATTTCTGATTCATTTACACCTCACTTTGCTGCTTGACAATATAAGCATAAAATTGAGGTTAAATTTCAATAAAATTATTAGATATTTTTTTTCGTATGCACCTTTTAATTTCATAGTTTAAAATAGAAAACTTTTTAGCCCCTCACATAATTCAAAGCCCAATATTACCCCCACTCCTGGAAGATTATGATCTGAAAATAGGTTCACTCAAATAAGAAATGGATCTTTGACAAGAAATGTACGGTGGCCATGAGATTCAAAACCCCACAACATTAACGAAAGCACTACAAAAAAAGAGAGCTGCAGGCATGAAGCGAGGAGCAAACTGGGAGGCACAACATGACTTATATAATATAACTAAATTAAACTTTATTACAATATTTTATGTGTTTTATTGTTTTAGTTTTTTAGGCTTGTTTATCCTGTGAAGCTAATAATACCTTAATGCCTATCGCAAATGTTAGCTTGCATTTGCTAACATCAAGCATCTTAAGTCCAGGTTGTTTTGGTGCTTTCGTTAATGTTGTGCTTTGCACCTCAGGGCCACAGTAGAAATGACCCAATCTCTTAAGGTAAAACAAAATAAGCATGAATTTTGAACAAAATTGTTATTGTTAATGTTTGCTCCAAAATCTCACCTTTTTCTGATCAAATTCCAAATCCACTTTTCAATTTATTCAGCTATTTTTGATAGTTTCCCCTAGTTTCTGTTGATAAAAGTTTGGCCCTATATTTAAAAAAAAACAAAACAACCTTTGTGGAGTCATAAACCCAGAGTTTATCTCACAGTACTGTTTTGACAGTTACATATTGGTTGAAATATTCAAGAACTGCGTTTTAATTACTAAGGCCTAGAGGCAGGCTACAGAAGTCTACTTCCTATTATAGAAGACTTGCATGTTAACAGTGGCATTACATAATTCATAAGCTTGCTTGCTTTAATCTAGCCTTTGTTTAATGTCAAGACTAGAGATATCTTTGTTTCACACTGAATAACAACCTACTTTCTGTTGGTAGGTTCACACGTTTAGCCTTTAGCTGATCTCCTCATCTGCCCTGCTCTCTTTCAGTGACAAATTATTCATTCAAGCAGTCACCGTCTGGTATGTTTTCTTTCCGTTTTGAGTCTGCCCCCACACTCTTAAGCTGTTATTTCTTATTTTTTTGTGAGCGGCCACCAGCTGAGCTGACGCCGGGCCAGTGTACAAGACCTGTAATATTTAACTTGGCATTTGTCCAGGATTTCAATCGGAAGAATCAGAATTTCTAGAGCATTCATTATGGTACAGGAAAAACCTCCAGTTCATTATGATAACTCTTTTTTCATTTTCTGCAAGTATAGCTTGCAAATACATTCAATCAATGATTAGGTCTTAAAACCAAATCCCAAGCACTGGACTCACAAAGTATTACTCATTCTGACATAAGACCTGACCATCCACCTAAAATATAAAGTCAGAAAATATGACCATTTTTCAAAGAAGTAGCCTAAAGATCATGTCCTATTTTAATGTAAACATACTGCAGGTACAGTTGAGGTGCATTCACCATAGAGTAGAAAGCTATTTAGTATATTACCAAAAAAAACGAGATGATTGTGAGTGATAAAGATGTAAACCTTCTATGGCCATCAACATAAACTGCCTTGGCAATGACAGCTTTAATCAAAGAGGAAGCCAAGAGACTGGAGGAAATCTCAAAGAGCTGCAGAGATCAACGCCTCAGGTGGAAGAATCTCTCAAGAAGCCTGCTTGTATACATCACAGGCCTGACTTTTGTGGAAAAAGCAACTGCATTCATTTCCTTCAAATATATTGACTACTTCAATGCTTTGTTGCATAAATCCTCCTAAAGATGATCAAATTTAGTGGATTTCATGCAATAAAATATAAAAAATGTTGGAATTCATAAAGTCTGTACTGTACAGTACTGTTCTAATGTTTGACTTGTTGCGTTTTAACTGACCACTGCTTTTTTCTGGAATGCTTTTATCTCTGGGGCTTTTCCCCAAGAATGAACCCGTCTTCACACCATTATCAGGCACATGGTAATCTTCAGTAACTTCAGCATCCAGCAGCTGCTTTTGCATCCTCGCATCTCATGCTGCTATAATCCAGTAGCATGATAATACTTAGCTGGATGGAATGTTGGTACAGGTGACATGGTGTTTTTCAACAAGACAATGTGGCTCTAATGGCCAGAAAAATGCTTTTATCTTCCTGTGACTTTGGGAAGCTCAGCTTCAAATGAAGCCTTTACTCACATTGCTGATGTCTCTGGATCTCTTTAAACAGAAACAGACAGTTAAATTAGGCAGCTGCACGTGCAGTGGTATGAAAAGCAAAGAACACTGTCTTCTTTAGAACAATTTGTCATTTTAGAATCTCAGTCTCTCAGTAGAATCATCTGTTCAAAATGAAAAGCTTACATCAAAAGCATAATACAACACAAGACTAATTTATTCAAGCTTTGCTTTTTCACAACAGTGAGTTCTTTAAGATTTTCAGATTAATTACCCAATTAACATTTGATCTGCACCCCGGCTAATAAATTGGTTGTAAATATCTGCATAGAGTTTATTTTAATTTCATGTAATGTACAAAAGAACTTTTATTGTTTCTATTAAACTGTGCCACCGAGATCAAGCAGTGAAGCTACTGAGTTGATTAAATGACCAATAAAGTAAAATATGGCGCCATCCCGGGAGAAGCATGGTAGGCTATGTTCAACCTGAAAGTCAGTCCCATTTTTCTTTTTTTTTTTCAGATCCAACTTTTTTGTGTGGCTCTTCACATGATTGTCGCAAATTGTGGACCTGAAGTGCAGGAAAAAAAAATAACAAGTCACAACAAACCATGCTGAGAGCAGAAGTGACCTTTGCAAGCAAGATGAATTGTCACTGGATTTGTGAATTAAAAAAACTCACAAAAGTACATCTTGTCAGACACCAACACAGAAATGTTTTGTACCAATGACATGCAGTGACTTTTAATGCATCAACCAGAAGCGTTAGGTTAAAGCAAGATGAAAAGATGGCTTCACGGTTGGAATGCCCTCTATTTCGTTATAAAAAATGAGTAAAAAGACAGTGAAGGCAGCAAAAAAAATCAAGAATGTGATACGGTACAGCTGCTACTGCTGCTGTAATTGGCATAAAGCTCTACATGAGAGTCAGGTGCTTCTTGGTGTTTTAACAAATAAAATATTACTGAATGTCCCCCTTTTGCAAACCCTTTCCACAGGAGCCTTTCCAGATGGATACTGTGTAGAATTCAACTTGAACTACACATATCAATCTCTATTATGCCAGGCTAGAAATGAACTGCATCCACATAGGATGAATAACAATATGTGACAGACAGCCTTTGAATTTATTGTCTATGGATAGATTTAAATCTGTTAAGCATTGGATGTAGCTGGATGATACAGCAGACAATATGGAAAAGGAGTGTTAAGAGAAAGAGAGTTAAACTAATAATCAGGGCTTTCTATGGAGCTGTGGCAGTGATATCTCTGCGGAGAAATGAAAGGGTGAAGCAATATATTCAACTGACCAGATATAGATTACCTTTTCCGTCGTTGGTATCTGTGCCATATGAGGCCTCACGGTGCATGTTGTGGAGTATTTTTCTTCTCGTCCCCCTTAATCGGGCAGGTATTTGCATCTCCAGTGCATCAGCATATTATTTTCAAGCAACAGCAACGTTTTATTTTCAAACACTATTGCTTGCCAATAGTTGTACATGCAAACTATATACAAAAAAGCAAGAGCTGCTAGCATGTGTCAGTCTCCATCAATGGAAGTTTTATCCATTTATCTCTGTTTTTCAGTGGCAGGGATCTGGATACGAACCGGTTGTCACACAGAAGTGAGGCTCTCCAAATATTGCAGCGTTTTTTGTCCAGAGTGACAAAAAGTTGAGGTTAAAGTAACTTTATGAACTGAAAAATGAAACAATCTATCATTTTACCATTTGGAGCCACACTAAAAAGTCATGAAAACACCATTAGAGCCAAAGGTTTACCTTCCAGCAAAACGGCACTGGACAAACATAGAGATCTAATTCAGGCCACAATCTGTGGCAGGATTCTGTGTCCCGAAACTGCAGCAAAATGTAGCTCAGCAAAGTATTTACTGAAAGGGTCCACATATAAGACTTTTTAAGTGTGCATTGTAAAAACATTTAGACTTTGTATTATTTCCCTTTCACTCTAAAATATTACTCTTCTTTGTGTTGGTTTAGAAAATCTCACCAAAATTCATTGCAACTTGCAGTTTAAAGGGGACAAAATATGGAACTGTTCGATCTGTTTGAATAATTATGCGTGGTCTCGCACTCTCTGTTCTCTCCCTGGAGTTTTTATAATTTTTCTTTTTTAAACAAGGATTTGGCAATATGTCAAGCATTTGCCATTCTAAAATAAACAATGACAAGACTATCAGGGAAATATTTACTTCAATCTTTAAAGTGACTGATGGCAATGTTGGTCACTAAACAGAGTGTCATGAGTGTTATGGCGTCAGGTGGCACAGTCAGTATAAATACTCTCTGTGCACTTGTTTATAGGAAATCCCCCATCTGGTTTCAGGGAAAAACAGTCTGACACACTAGTGACCCCTTGGATGTATTTTGTTTTTTTCTAATGGAAAATATAACAGGGCTGGAATATCTGCTTTGCAGTTACGACTCAAGTGACAGACAAGACAACAATTTAAAAGAGTGCAGGCTCCACAACCACGAGTCCAGCCCTTTCCCAACCTGTAAACACAGAGCCTTGCTTTTGAAGAACTATCCAGAAAATCCTTGTGGCCTTTATGTCATTCTGCTTTTATGGGATATAAAGGATAACACTGTTGTCATGCTGTGCAAACTTCAAAGAACAAATGAAGAGTTTAGCAGATATATTTGCAAAAATTATACATCAACTGTGAAGATGTGATAAAACACTTTACCAGAATCCTTAAGAATATAAACAAAACCATTTGGAACATTAAGGTAAACTGGATGATAAGCATACTACACCTTTCAAGGTTGATCTCATTCTGGGATTTATTATGAACCATGCTCTTCTGCAATTGACTCAAGCATAGATTTTTTTGTTACTTTTACCTATTTTATGGCCAATGTGGTTTAGTCTAGAAGGCCCCTAAAAGCAGCTGCTGACGGCTGATGCTTACACAAAGCTGCTGTGACGTATGGCAGAAAGAGCGTTTAACAAAGTCAAAAGGTCAGGTGTTTCAAACATATGATACGTTACAACAACTGGTTTTGTGAAGATCTACGCGACAAAAACAACAACATGAAAGATTGTTTGAATTAGGTTTAAGTTGGTTTAGCTTTTGTGACACAAAAGCTGGGATGAAGCAACAGACTGCAATTTGTACAGCAACTGGATTTCCTTTGGTACCCAGGATAGTGTTCCTACGGTTTTGTCCTTGTTTGCAATGATGAATTAACATTTTGCACAAAATGTTTGATGGGTTGTTTCATGTATCCAACAGTTTTTTCCTTATTACATTTATTACATTGGATGCAGAAGTTCGTTCTGCAACTCCAGGTTCTCAGTTGTTTTGTCCTTAGTAAGACATTTACCTGCCTTGCCTACTGAAGGTTGTAGAAGCTCCAGTGGTGCCTGTGTATGGCAGCCTGAAAAAGACAGCATGTGCTGTACCTTTTTTGATTTTAAATTTTCACATGGGAAGAATCTTTAATAAAATTTGATGTTCATAAACAGTCTCACATTGACTGATCTTGTATGTCTCCTTTTGCAGTACACTGTGAATGTATTTTTTAAAATAAATATTAAGTTTTCATACTGTGACTTACATCCTTCAATACATTTAATACATCCTTCAAACTTGTATCAGACAGTAAGGAAAGAGAAAGCAATAAGATGTCGGCACAGCACAATTGAAGTGTTAGCAATGCAGCTGGGCTTCTACTAGTATTCCACTTCAAACTGTTTAGGTTTATAGCCTTTATCCACATTACTCATATAAGGATGCCTTGGGTGTATCATCAACAGTTTGCACAGGGAAACTGTGGAAGATGTCCCAAGCCCACTTATGAACACATACAATGGAAATTGGGGAATGGCGAGCGGCAGCAGGGGCTTAAGTTGTGTCTTGTCGGCTTACGCGTGCCAAGAAACAATAAGATATTCCAGAGAAGCAAATCTGCTGATGCATTTCAGCTCACCAGATGGTTATAGTGTATTTTGAATAAGGTATTTTTAAAGAAAATATCACACAACAGTTTCTGGACTTTGAAAGTTGACAAATGCGTCACAAGCTGGTTAGTAGAACATGATAAGATGATACAGTCTACTTACATATCTGCTCTCTCTCTGCCCAAATCGCATCAACTTGCAGAGCAGCTGTAGAAAGCATCTAGATTTGAATGGTATAAACTGACAGTTTAAAGAAGGCGCTGAGACAAACATCCAGTGAAGTTAAAGGGGCCGGTGTCAGGTCTCTGCTGCTGTGTGCAGTAATTTGCATGGTTTTCTAAAGCCTGACAACTCTCAGGTCTCATCTTGTTTCCCATCTTAATATAATTTACTACCAAAAGGGATGAGAGTTCACATTTTTTATGGCACCATTAAAAATGTTAAAGGAAATAAAGATTACACTTGTAACATTCCCCATCACAAATAAAAGCTAATTGAAGGCCACACAATGAAAAACAGAGAGATGGACGCTTGGGGGGGAATGACCATGACTTCGAACCCTGGCTAAAAGTGATCCAACTTACTGGAACACGAAGGTCCAATTTAAAGAGCTTTGGAGGAAGTAAACACATGAACAAAATGAAGGCTTCTTAGCCAGATGTAGCAATTATTCAAGATAATTGCAACATTGATATTCAGTAAATGTCCAGTTAATATGGTGGTCTGCTGTCTGGACTTCTTGATCTGAAGATTGTTCATTTTGTAGATGCCCATGCTTACTACTGAATGGGTGATTTATATTGTAATCTTCAGGACAGGACATTAAAGAAAAGATTATTCTGTTGCTTTGATGTTTTTTGATATGCAAATGAAAACATTATAAAATGGGTCTTCAATATTTTATGGCTCGCCGTTTTAAAGGTTTGCTGACTTTTGTTAATTTTCTTTATACATAGAGTGAAGATTTATCTTGAATAAAAAAAGTCTTAAATAACCTAAAACAATACAAGATTCTGCCAAATTTTCAGGTATTGTTGAAGTTTTTACAAGCTTTTTACTTTGTATGAATATCTGTCTGTCTGTCTGTCTGTCTGTCTGTCTGTCTGTCTGTCTGTCTGTCTGTCTGCCTGCCTGCCTAATATCCCATCTGCAATTTATCAAATGGAAATAACTTTGGAAACTCTAACCGACTTGAAACAGGAAACTCATACTCTGAATTAATTTCAGACTGTGAAATGGGTTATCTTTTCGTAAAGAGTATGTAAATATCAGGTTTCACTTGTTTTTATTTGTGCATGTGAAAACTGAGCAGGAGGGTAATTTGTTTTTTATCCACATGCGAATGGAAGTAGTGGGGATTGTTAGGGTGTAAAAGCCTTCTACAGATAAGTCTGCCAGTATCGTACCTGTCCTGCACTAACCCCTCTGACATCACAGCTCTTTGGCCCAACAGCTTTTTTGCATCAAGACTGACTCCTCGCTGGCAACAAGAGTGATGACTTGTGTGTTTAACTTGTTCAATACAAAGAAGCCATGTAATCTAAATACATAAGGTAATGTAAATACAAAGGTACCATACAATGTCATCCATTGTGGCCACAGCTTTAGAGTGTGTGTGGATGGGGACATCTTGGCTGTGCCTCCTGCTCCAGCTCTGGTTGGGTAGGCTGGCACTCTTTGTGTTTAAAAAACTCCCGGAAAGTTTACAGTGAGTGTACTTCTGCTGCGCTTTGTGTGACAAGTTTTAACGCACCATACCCATCAGCAGCAAAACAGCCACAGACCTCCCCAGAATCCACTCTGCCACTTTCCATTCATGCATTTCCATGCATTCCTCAGCTTCTTTCACTGTCTCTTTGCAGCAAACTTTTGTTGACTATTAATACTGGCTCTGTTTGTCAGTCTGCAACCTTAGAGGCTACTGTGGGTTTACTGCATTTTTGTTCTGTCGTGTGTCACCCTTTAGATGATTCCAAGTTGGAGAACACAATTTCAATACATCTGCATGATCAAGGAACTCTGTACTCAATGTTGTTTTGTATCTTACATCACGACCCCCTACAACTCTCATATTATTTTAGAAATTCACTTAATAAACCACAAAACACATTTTACTCTATCCGTGCACAAACTAACACGATGAACTGGTGTCTACAACACTTGCTTTATTTACATTTGATTATGTTTTAGATTTGCAAGCAAAAAAGGTCCATAATGTGAAAGTCAAAACAAATTCCCTGAAGTGTATGTCAACATAAAGAAATAAACAAGTATGTACTGAAAGTGTACAAAAAATACACTTGATTGTGTGTTGAAGCATCTTTTATAGTATTAAGGTGCGTTCACACCACTGAACTTTCGCCAGTTTTGTCGGCTTTTGCTTGCTTTGAAATATGTCTGTGAATGGAAGCACAGAAGCTGAATTTACCAGCATCATGAAGTTTGTTGGTCCTTGGTTTCCCCTCATCATGGCGGATTTAAAAAGCGACTAGCAGTGTTTTTTTCTACATTAGAATGCCAAACAAAGCTGTCAGAGTTCCTAGATTCACCAGAATCCCAGAGACAGAACCAATACGGGGAATACCCCGACCTCCTCCAGAGACTTGGTCTGGATGACGGTCCCTTTCAACTGTGTACTTCCGCTATCCGGGACCCAGTTTGGAGCCTTGCTGTCCTCCATTTGGAGACGAATCACCCGTACAACAGGGGGTAAGGTGAGATGGCATTCTGGAACTAAGGCAGTAGCAGTAAGAATTCAGTGCAAGAACACTGGCAGAGAAAAAATCATGACCGAGACCAAGCTACCACCTGTGTCACCCTCTCGATGGAACCACAACAGAGATTGGAGGATCCCTCCAGGGAATCAGTGCACTAGAGCGGGCAAAGTAGGCAGTGCAAAGAAGCCAACTGGGGAAACAGCACCAGCGGGAAGAGGCTACAGCTGGCTGGGGCTAGCTATGGAAGCTAACTGCGGAGGAACAGAGGAGGAGAGTGGCAGATCAGAAAAGTCCACGAGGAAGACAGAACACTGAAGGTGGTTTAGAGACTAGAGCTGCCTAGGGACAGTGGTACATTGGACAAGCCAGCCAAGGAGGCAGAGCTAGGAGAGGCTATGGCTGGTTGGAATTAGCCTTGGGATGAATGGAATATCAGAGAGGATCAGTGAAGCTTCACCGGGCAGACACTGGTGGAGCTGGGGAGAGAAGACATCTGTCTGCACTGGAGCTAAGAAAAAGACAGTCTAGAGCTTTTTTTAAATGGCTTTTTAAAAAGCCACCTTAAATCGTCCTTTGTCCTTATAATTTTCTTTAACTTCCATATTTAATAAAAAAAAAAAAAGCTTGTCTCTGTTGCTTTACTGTAGCTCACATCTAGTCCCTGACTGGATTTTGTTACACGAATGTAAAACAAAAGCTCAGATTTTTCAGCTTCATTCACCGGGAAGGCGATGATCAACTATCACCAACTTTGCCAAAATCGAGCTCTTCACCTCCCTAATTTTTTTCACATGTACCTCGCTCAGCTTTACTCAGCTTTGCTCCAGTTCAACCCTCTACTTAGAGATAACACAGGAATCCTTCGCTCCAGCTGCGAATTTGGCATTTAGTGTAAATGTACCTTTACAGTCTTAAGTAGGCATGTGAGCCCAGCTGTTTTTGAGTATTCTTTTTTACTCTTCTCTTCCAACCCTCCCAAGCTCCTTAAAGTTTAGTGATGCATGCATTGTAAGGACAGATATACTACTGGGTATTTGCAGGAAAGTCCAGTTTGATTTAGGTCAACCAACCTGATTCAACCAAATCATTTGAAGATTGAAGTCACTTCTTTAGTTCCTTTGGCCATGGGCTTTGGGTCATTACAGTAAATTTAAAATGTGTTTTTGCAATAGTGAAGCAGGCTGGAATTTGCATGTGTCCAGTAAAACAAATTGCTAATTGTTGGAAAATTGAAAGTTGCATTATTAAAAGCTAATCTTTTGGATGCTTCTCTAATCTGGATAAAATAAACATTTGAGCACCAGCCAATGTGACCAATGGATTCTTGATCATCACTCTATTCAAAACCTTTCCTGCCAGATCAATCAGTTTGGCTACTTCGAGTGACCACTCATAAGGAGGTTTCTGATATTTGTTCCATTACCAATTAATTCACACTGCTTAACATAGTCTATCTGTGTTACCTATTTCTTAAGTACCTGACACAACTGAAATAGTAAATAGATAATAAAAAGCCTAAAAAGGCTAAATGGTTTAAATCGCAAACAGCATATGAGA
Source organism: Jordanella pulchra (assembly GCA_034780135.1). Lineage (NCBI taxonomy): Eukaryota > Metazoa > Chordata > Actinopteri > Cyprinodontiformes > Cyprinodontidae > Jordanella > Jordanella pulchra. Next base: position 11,415 of record JAUZNJ010079859.1, on the reverse strand, counting down.
CTCTTGTCCTTCTTCAGTGTGTGTCATGTCGTGTTATAATACTAGAAATGAGAGAAAGAGAAACACTCCAAATATGAGATACGGAAAGACAAGATGGAACATCACTGAACTGTTAATCTTACTTAGCAGATATTGCTAATAATAAGAAGTCTCCATGATGTCAGTACTAGGAGGCCACATCCTGCAGAGTAAAATTTACACTGTTTTTTGCTTAACAGTCAAACAGTAGCCCGGGTAATGCTGGCAGCGGTGTCACAACAGAAATCATCAGGAGAGACACGGAAATCTCACCATATGAATCTATATCCAGACCAGTATATTCATTTCATATTTAAGGGCAAAATCGATTAAACTCACACATAGATATCATTATACAGATAAAAATGACATGTGCAACTACTTCTTCTTCAGAAGTACCATTGTCAGAGTGAGAAAAACTTAATCGTCTAGTTTGTGTTTCCCTCAAATGTTTGATTGAAAAACAGTACTTTAGAAAAACGAATCTGGCCTTTTTTATGATAAGCTCAAATACAGCCTTTACATATAGAAAGGAATGAAAAAAGTTAAAATCCCAGACATAATGTAAACATCTGCTTTATTTCAGCCATAGTCTTTAACAGACCCTCCTCTAAATGTGCATACCAATCATGACAGCAGGGGGTTATGCAGAAGACTGATCCTCTCTTCCTGATGACTGCTGAAATCCTTACAAATATGAAATGTCACCCTGGCCTATCTGCTTCATTCAATTTTTCAAATGTTTTCACCAAAACATCCATATAAAAAAGCATGTTGTGTAATCATTTTAAAAAGTAGACTGTGTTTTTTTAATACAGTCAACAAGCACTACACAGCATAAGCAGAGTGATTATGAGCGGCAGAAGGAACATTAAATGCACCCTCAGATTACCTCAAATTAGGACTTGGCTCTACTGAAACCTTGAAAATCAGACTTGGCAACTTAAGGGAAGCTTCCCTAGTGGCTATTAGCTCTCTGACGTCCCAGTAAAGACAATACTTCAGCAGGTTGGAAACATATCCAAACAGCTACTAAAAATAAAACTGTTACTAATTTTTAAAAAGCGAGAAGAGCCATGCTTTACCTTGCTAAAAGGTTACTACAGGAAAAGGTCTAAAGTGATCATAAAACAAAACAAGAGATTGTACATTGTTTTCAAAATCTTATACATGGGGCTAATTTTATGGTCTGAACCTATTATCCTTGCAGGGTTTGCAGGGGGACTGGTGGCCATCTCAAGCAGTTATCTGGATGTGAGGTGAGGTGCACCTTTGATCCATCAAGCAGAAACAAACAGGATAAACAACCATCCACGCAGTCATTTGTACCAAAGGCGAATTTACAATAACCAATAAGCTATCAACAGATAAGGCTCGTTTGCAATGTTATTTAGTAAAATAAATTTCAGACGGTCATATTTGAAAACCTGTGTGTTATTACAAAAAATAAAAAATGTGAATGAAGCTCAACAGTTAGCTCTGCACACGTATATGGAATATTCACAACAGCTTCTACTGAAAATATAAGAATTAAATTATTGGCAATGTGTTATTAAAAATCATTCAAGATCAAGTCAAACACATTTCAGTTTAAAACTCGTTACTAAACTAGCGAAACTTATCTAAAGTAAACTGCTATGTACACAATGAAAAAGTAATAAAAATTTGTTGAATAGTATAATCAATAAAATGACACAAGGATATCACTGATCAGCATAGATGCTTAAGAATCAAAGTTTATCTTGAAGAGTTAGGAATGAAGTCAAATGAGCTTTTAACTAATTTACAGGAATTGAACTCTGTGCAAACCAATTCACAATTGAAAACCAGGGGTAAATTAAAGCTCATTTGGTACGATAATACTCTGCCAAAACCTCTCCCAAAATCACAAATCGGTAACTTTTTTAGATAATTGATTCGTAACCTTCTGTGATACTCCTGGGGGAATAGCTAAGAAGCTAGGTTGACCTTATCTAAGTTTGCTCATGAAACAATGAAGCTGGTAGCCAGCAAACAAGAGTGGGCTCAATTTGTAATGACTCTTTGGTCATATTTTGGCAATCATGAAGTGCATATTAGGCAACACAAAAACATTAACCCTCATGTTAGTGTTTAAACCCTTAGTGAAATACAGATTTTTTTTAGGCTTTATAAACAACACTTTCAAACATGTTAGGTTGGGGATGGTTCTGGATCCAAGTCTGGGACTTTTGATTTAGTCTTCTCCTGTAGACTCAGAAATAATTATACAGACAGTCTATTTTGCAGTATTGTGGATCTGAAATTAGCCACCAGGTCCACTTAGCCTTTGGCAGCCAGGAGGTTCTGAGTCTTGTGGCTTCAGATTTATATGCCCCTTAAACTACAGAGTGGAAAAAATGATCTTTCCAGCTATTGATAGATTGTTTAGCTGAATTCAAATCTTGGATGGAACAAAACTTTTTTCACCTTAATCAAAGTAAAATTCAAGTTATATTATTTGGTTAGAGTATTCACACTACAAATCCAGATCCGATTCTTGGTTCTTTAGCTCGGTTTTGTCAGACCTCTGCTAGGAATCTTGGTTTTACTTTTGATAGCTGTTTAAAGCTAGATAAACAAGTTAGCTCTGTTGTTAGATCAAATTTTTATCACCTGCGGATTTTGGCAAAAATTAAATCTTATTTTTGTTTTAAGGACTTTGAAGGTTTGAAGGACTTATCCATGCTTTCATTACATCCCGGTTGGATTATTGCAATTCATTATATAGAGGCATCACAGATGCAGCGACTTCAGTTGATCCAGAACGCAGTGGCTCGGCTTCTTACAGGAACCAGGAAGCGTGACCATGTAAGACCCATACTGGCCTATTTGGATTGGCTGCCCGTCTTCTACCGAATAGATTTTAGGATTATTTTATTAACTTATGAGGTTTTAAATGGATTAGCTCTTCCTTATCTTCAAGACCTTTTAAAATTCTAGTCTGTGTCGAGAAGTCTACGTTCAAATAATCAACTATTACTGACAGTTCCTCGGACTCGACTTAGGAGATCGGGCTTTCTCTGTTGTTGCTCCAATTCTGTGGAACAATTTACCTTTTCAAATTAAATCTGCCCACAGCCTGGATCATTTTAACTTGCTTCTTAAAACGTATTTTTATTCTCTGGCTTTTATTTGAAACATTATTGCTTTGTTGATTTGTAAATTGGTGTTGTCTTTCTTGTAAAGCACTTTGGTGCAGTTTTATACCTGTTTTAAAGTACCATTTAAATAAATTTGACATTGACATTGACATTGCATAGAATGGGATCTCTCAGATGTGGCTTGTAGAAGAGCCAAGGCAAAAAAGGATGAGAGTCTACAAGTGGATACCTTTGTCCCCAAACATGGTGGAGTGCAGGCTTGCATGCCCTTTTGGCAGTGATTTGCAGCTCTTGAGGGTTGAAGTAGCAGAGCAAAGCTGCATTTTCCTCCACCAGAGTTTAACTAGGTCTTTAGTTGATATCAGCATTGACATCGGTCTCCAGTGTCTAAAATTAATATCATTGGATTGGTTAGCATAACACTGAAATTCAAACCCAGGTCCTTCTTGCTCCAACCAAAAATGGTCTACCAACTATGTTAGCCCATAGGGCTGATTATTTGCAGTAAAAAGATCTCTGTTTGATAAAAAAAAATCAAAAAATGCAAGTGGACATTAAGATTCTCAAACCCTTAGATGAAAACAATTTGTAATGCTTTTGCTTTAAATGGTAAGTCAAGCAAAAACAGTTGTGACATAAACATTTCTTCCAAGATTATTCTCAGTTGGCTTACGGGATCATTGTCTATTCTGACAAACACTCTTGTTCTCTGTCCAATCAGTCACACTCTGTTCGTCATACCATGTCCTGTTGGTGTTTTGAAATCCACGTCTTACATGGATCTAAAAATAAGGAAATGCAGGGGATGCAAAGCAAACATGTGGAAGAAGATATTTTTATCAAATGAAATCAAAAGAACTTTATGCTCAAGTTTAAAAGACAACATAAGAGAAAGAAATAAAACTACATCACCCTTAAAAAATGTTGGTGGCAAGATCAAGCTTGATGGTATTCCTTTACGAAAGAAGAGTGATGTTTCACTTCAGCCTGTTTGGTAAAAAATAAAAGAAAACCCGACACACTTGGTTAGCATCACATTTACTGGAGCAAGCCAAAAGCTTTCACTTGATAATGTTGAGCGATTTTTAAAGTTTATCAATATCAGGGCCCAGAGTAAAGGTCTGAGCCAGCTTAGTGAGATTAATTTAAGATTTGATAAATTTTGTATTCAGGCTTTAATGAGTGACTTAAGCTGGAGCATTTATGCTCCAACATTGTTCCCTTGAAATATGAAAAAAGACTTTTGGAGTGAGCATAGCCAAGATCCCTAATACTACTTCAAAGCTGTAGGCTAGTCCAGGACTGATGGTACGAAGTTCTGGCTGAACAAGTGCTCCTGTGACAGCTTGACCTATAGAAACCCCTTGATGACTTTTACATTCTGTAGAGAGACATTTTTATCAAGATCTTGGGACTCTTTAAGTGTTGCGACCACTTTTTGCGGAGCCAAACAAAAAGGTTCACAAAACCATCTGATCCATCATCTACAGCTACATCACCAGCTGTGCTAAAACACCCCATTACATGACATATCTCCTCATCAGTAAATCGGTAGACAGATAGAAGACTGAAGACATATAACAGCACCTCCCTCCACCCAAACATCAGAAAGTGAGATGCTGCAGGTGCGTCTTGCTCTGACACGGCTTTGAGACAAGGTCCATGTGTGGAATTTTTTCCTTTTTTTCTGCCAAGTGTCCATTTTTCCAGAAGGCTATGAATAGCTGTATATCTGAAGAAGGTAAAGAATTGATGGGTGTGTTTGTTTCCAGCGAGCAGCACGTCTCGGAGATCTGAGCTTGTGCCGGCCTCTTAAGACACCGAGAGCGGTGCAGATACTTGCAAGATGCTCCTCTTGTTTAATAAATGTCGAAACATCTTTTAAAACACTAAAAACAGACATCCAAAAGTTGTATTTTTCCATTCCTGAGAGTTCAGATCAATGCGGCCTGTGTACCTTCACAGTTTTATAAAGGCACACTGACTTCACATGTCTTCAGTTATAGATGAAGCGTTTGAGTGTTTTTAACTCTCGGGTAATTTAGTGTTTACTGCATGTTCTTCCAGGAAATCTTGAATCTCTCTGACTTTATTTATTCATGCCGATTTAGTTTGATATCTAAATTGGAGCTTACCGTATTTTATTGCGATAAATAAAAATGCTTGTACTAAAAAATAAATAATAAATTTAAATTAGTGCAGATAAAAAAGGACTAATATGATACTTATGTGTTGTGTAAATCCGGTTAATTTCACTCTGTTGGTCAACCTTGCTGACTCCTAAAGAAATGTATTGTATTTATCAAAAACAAAGAAATGTACTGATAAGCTAGAATTACAAAAGGTTCTGATTTTATAAAAACAAGAGAGTAAGCTGCATGCTTCCATATATAGCACAGCATTAAAAACGCTTTCCCCTTTCACAGATTTCTACATTTTTGCTTCCCTTTACCCTATTTAAATGGTTGAATCTAAAGGTAAACACAAAAACAGGAAATCAATACTAACTATATTAATATTAATAAAAGGGTAAATAATACCAAAAGCAACCTGGTCCTACCTAAAACATTAGGGCCCCTCCCTGGTCAAACTTTACACAAATAATTTAAGTTCCTTTGCCACACCCAAGATTGATAACTGATTGATATAAAGATGGAAATTAGAACCCACCTGACAACTTGGAGTCGGCTAAAATATTTCAAAAGGCAACATGTTCTTCCCCAATTTCCAGAAAATCATAAACCGGCTCATAGAAACTCAGGAGTTCTACATTCAGAAGTTTGAGATTTATAGTCGGCCGTATATTTTTCCCACATTTCTCATTACAAATTCCTCCTTCTTCCTTTTCCTCAGATGAGAAGGAAGTGCTACTTTGCCATTGGAAAAAAATGAAAAAGAGAGGGCAGTAGAAACCCACCACACACCTCTGAGTGCAGCACATCGTCTGGACAGGTCCCTCTGTCACTCCAAGTTGTCTGTCTTGTCCTGACTAACTAAACTGTTTCACAGGGTCAGTTTCACATCTAAAACAGGTTGGCTAAATTCATCCTCACCAATAATGAAATCAAGCTGGGTACAGCAAATGGGCGCAGTTTAGTTCTTCAATGGGGTGATGATAGTTTGGATTCACTTTTTCTTTGATCAAAGAAAACAAAAAAAAAAGTTTTAAATCTCCTTAGGTTACTGTTTTCTGACTTTAAGTGTTTTTTGATTACATGAACATTTAAATGGAACAAAATAAACAAAAAGAGAAGAAATCTGTGAGGTCATTGAATGTAGAGCAAATCTTGTATCGCAAATCTTTCTGGATATATGTTCCATAACATGTTCTCCCCTTTGCATTTTTTGCATGTCACATTGCTTTTCCAAGACAAGCAAAGTAATTTGCCAAGACAAAGGCGAAGAAAGCAAAGGAGTAGTGATGAAATGTGGAGTGATATTTAAGTAGTGATAAATGTAATTTTCCTAACGTTTATTGCTCTGAAGGAAAAAATACCAAAGCTTTTTTAATTTTTCACTCAAAAAAATGAAGCAGTGACTTAAAAGAAATTCTCTTTTTTTAGTCTTAGGTATTAACGCCCTGCTTAAAATAATCAACCCTTATTATTATAGATTGACAGTAAACATTTATATGTTGGTTTTGAATTTCAATTAAGGATTTTTAGTGTTCACTTACAAAAGTAATACAAATTGCATTTTTTAATGCGGCTGCGTGTCTTACCAACAAGTGAAAAAGATCCTATAAACAAAGGGTGGTTGAATGGACAGAAATAGCATGCTTTTGTAAAGATTCTCTGACCCCAAATCATAGCTTTTCAAAACATAACACACCATACATTATGTATGTAACACAATTTTGTTTTTCATGGTTATTATGTATAAAATTATTACAGCTATAGTTATTTTAACTTCAATCTCATTTCATCACCCTCTTACCAAAACAGTCAGTTTCATTTTCATTTGTTGATATTGTAATAAAGTTGAGAATGTTGGTTTTGTGATGAATGTCTTCAGTGGACCCAGAAGTCAAGACAGACAACTGAAGAAAATTGAACAATTTATTCGAAAGTAAAACACGAGCAGATAAGACAGTGATCGTCAGGAACTGCAACTGGATCTTCTGGGGAGAGATTTGAAATGTCAGTGGCCAGTAGCAGGTGATGGAATGACTGTCCAAAAGTGAGCAATTGCTTGCAAGGGAATCCAGAATGGAGAAGAAGAAGCCGGTTTGGCGTGTGATGTACCTGCCAAGAGTGGAGAGTGAACTGGAACCCTTCAGGTTAGCCTCATGACTTTTTTTCTTCTTGGCTGCTTGATTTATTGAAAGGAGCAGAGATGAACAAACCAAGTGAAGGTTATGCAGTTACCTTGAAGGACAGCCCAGTAAATGTGGTTGGAGATGAGTACTGGGTCAGAACCGGGACGACAGAGATCAGAGAACAAACTAAGACGGGATCCTGAACCAAAGTAGAGAACAAAGCTCATAATAATCTGGCACCAGATTCGCTTCTGAGGAAGGCTTATAAAGGCAGGGGATCAGGTGGATCTGATGATTGTTGATGAGGAGCAGAGCAGCCAGCCAGGTGGAGGTGATAGAGTTGATTAGACCAGCACTGGTGCACACATTCATGACAGATTTATGCTGATTGACAATCCGATCAGCTTGCTTTTAAACACTTGTTAGTATCAACTTATTCTGAATGAAGCAAGCCTGTGGGGCTAGATGTAGTCAGAAAATTCCAATTTGCATATTTGAATGACACATTTTTAGTCTGATCGTCCATTTTTACTATTACTTATATTCACATAAACAATACAACTTGATTCTTTTATTGTTTTTTAATCCAAACATTAAAGTCTGATAGGGAAATTCGGCTCATGTAAACATAGCTAATGTTGTGTTTAATCAACATGTAGGACACATTAAGCTGTTATACTTAGCTTCATGCCATTAGAAGTTTAGAAATCCTGGATAAGAGTTCCTATAGTCCTCTTCCTTGCCTAAATGCTCCAGGGAAGTTTGACTCTAAACAGAATATCTCAAGGTAGTATCAATTATTACATGATTAACTTTAATAAGCCCAGGCTCAATCCAACATTGAAGTGGGCAAACCCCAACAATGTTGAGTAGCCTGTTTTATGTGGTCGTCAACCATTTGGAGTGATTTTGTGCCAGTGTGTATATGTGTTTGCAAATGCCTAAAAAAATAAATGCGATACTGTAGGTTTGAATGCATGTTTGTAACCCGGAGGTGCGCGTTTGTGACTCTGGAGAGATCAGCGGAAGGTCCACCATTCACCGCACCTTAGATGACTAGAGGCTAATCCAGCCCCCGAAGGTCCTAAGAAAACAGATATAAAGCAACAACTCGGGCCAGCCATATAGCTCCACATTAATAGGTCTCCAACGATGAACAGAAAAGGGTGCAAACCTCCCTCACCCAGCAGTACCACCATTCTCAGCCGGCAAGCTAAATCGGGGTACCATTCTATCTTAGATGCCTAGGGTCAGCCCAAACTCCAGGCTGGCAGGCCACCAAACCCAAAGCAGACAGGAGCCCTCACGTCTCTAGGCAGGCACTAGCTTATGAATGATAGGGCAACCACAAACTTGATACTGCATCATCTTTTCAGGTTGTAAAATTGTGACAATTTTACCTTAAAAAGTAACTGTTAGAAGCTATAGGAGTGTATGGTAACACGTATATTAGTGTTTCTTTAGGTTTAGCAGCTAATATTATGGTAAGGGATTGGTTAGTGTTAGTTATTTACAGCAATAAATGATGAGAGGAGTATCCCTCTCATCAATGAGGTCTTGATCAAGGCTCAGCATTTGAAGAGTTTGAGAGTCTCAAGATGATAAAGCTGGTAGCATAATAAATTTGGTTCCCAGCACCTCAAGCATTTCTGGAGTCTTTACGTCGCCAAAGGACATTCTGCAGCATCAAATCCCATGTTAAGTTGGAGACATGGGTTGAAAATGGTGGGAAAAAACACTGATACGGGCAATCAGATCATCTGATTAGATACAATGCTGCTCCTATAAAAATGGCTAAATTGTTAATGACTTAAAAAACTAAATCTATTCTTTTCCTGCTAATCCTCTGAACTCCCTTCCACACTTAATATAGCTTAATATACTAGTGGGCATAATAAGCAACGTTAACCACCTCTTGTGTGAATGTGTGTGGGTTTGCACGTGTGTGTGTGTCATGTGAAGGCAGTGTGTGTTTACAGGGTCGGTAAGCAGCGATCCGCATCATGACCACAGAGACCGTCGCAGGGTCAGATCTGTGCCGCACTCTCCCCAATGGGAAACAAACAGTAGAGCTTCATGCTGAAACCTCAACTTTCTAATTGGCTGCTAATTAGAAATGAGCGTGACCCAAAGGTTTTTATTCAGCTCTCACAGCTCTGAGAAACTAAACTGTAAGAAATCATCAGAGTGTAGGAGTATGGTAGTAAATCCTGCAAATAAGGGGGAAATATATGATAGAAAGAAATGCACCTTTAAATGTATAAGCTTACGTTTAATTATATTTCAAACAACATTCTTCTATAATATTTCATAACACAAGCATATATAAATAAAAGGATCTAAGTCATTGGTACAGGTAATGCAATTAAAACAATATCAAAACAAAACAAGGCATTATAATGTAATACAGTACAGGTAGGAGTTTGTTTTTGTTCTTTTTGAAATCATTTGTGCATTGGTCTACAAAGCTGTGACAGCAAAACCAGACAGAGCTATTGCCATTGAACCACAGGGTAATAGGCCCAAATATTACTGTAAATATAAGTGACATTTCTAGACTTGTTGACCATTGTCTCATTTTTACTGTTAGTGTTTCACAATAAAGAAAAAATTCAAGTTTTCTAATTATAATAGCAATTGTATACTAATTTCACAAAGGGGTATAGTAATTTTGTATGATTTCAAGTGCAGTTTTCTCATGGGACAATATGATTTCTAGAAGACACTCTGATAATTTTGGCCCACTTGTACTTAAAAATAAAAAGGTACTGTAATTTCTTTTTTTGTGTGTGCGTGTGTCCTGTTTTGCCAATAAAGTTCTGGGAATCGATGTCCCATAGGTAGATGATAACCCAACAGATTTGCTTTCGGAAGTAGACCATTGTGGTTGTTGGCATAAGGCTCCGCTTGGTACTTATATATGAAACTAATTGAAAATTATTTAGGAAGTAAAATCATTTACAAGGGACACAGAGGTAAGAAAGAAAGAGAGGATAAAAACTAAGGGGAGAGAAAAAGAGATGGAGACAATAAAAGAGAAAATAAAACAAAACAGCAAAAATAGACAACAGAGAAGATATACAGTATCTCCCAGACATCTGCTTCCACATCTGTGTAAGATGAGAGGAACAGAAAAAAGAGGACGTAATAACTGCAAAAAGAAGACAACAGACAACCAAAGTAAACATCAAAAAAGCTTTTACAGCAGCGGATATCCCTTAGATATTCATGTGTGCAAAGCAAAACCTATGGTGACAACATAATATTATTTAGGGTGGTATATACAGCTGTAGCTGCTGCTTCATATTCAGTATTAGTGTGTATCCATGAACACCTGTAACCAAACTCCAGTGGTATGCATGCATGGGCCTGCTCCCGTATAAAGAATTTACAAAGATTCTTCAAAAGGAAAATATGCTCAATAGCAGGTATGGGCAGCCCCAGACTCACCCTACAGGGCCCAAGACCAATGAAGAGGGGACACAAGTCTCAGATAATTTCAGGCACCCCAGATTACTGAGATATAAGGAAGGCAGACATAGAGATGGCCACACCTACCAGAGAACGGCAGGAGCCCAATCCCTGAGGGGCCCAACCCCAGAGGTCCCACATTGCTGCAGCAGCAAGCCAATGGACTCTGCCAGCGGCTGGTCACACCCAAGGTGGACCTGGATGAGAGCCCAGGGGTCCGAGGTGAAGGGACGCACTACCCCTTGTGCGGACCACAAAGGGAGGCATAAGGTCGGTGTGGTAGCCACCAGAAATAAGACATCTCCCACTAAAGTACCCAACCCCTGCACATAGAGAGCCATCAGCACGCTAGCAGTAACATGCACCTCTCACAGGTGGGGAGCATAAAAAGAGGGAGAAGACAGGCCCTGGTCATACTTGGGGCCCAGGATGTTCCAATAGGTATGAAAAAAAAAGTTAGACCCTTTAATGCAGGCATGTCCAAAGTCGGTCCTGGAGGGCCGCAGTCCTGCAGGTTTTAGAGGTTTTCCTGCTTCAGCACAGCTG